>JAEIFV010000743.1:0-154191 GCA_018904265.1 Lordiphosa collinella
TTTGACAAAACGTTTGAGAAAACTTGTGTAAAAGTAGCGGTATATTAAAATAAGTATGTGCTAACGTATGGGTGGTGTTTCCATTGAAAAACAAAGAAGTTTTTCTCACTAGAACCACCGGATCGTTCCTATGACAGCTATATGCTATAATGGGAGCATATAAAACAAAAAGCGCCTATTTTGAGGACATTTCCATTGAAAAACAAAAAGTTTTCTAACTAAGACTACTTCCGACTCTATTTTTCTATGACAGCTATACTATATAGATGTCAGATTTCTGACCAAATTGGGAGAATCATGGAAAAGTATAGTAAACTGAGAAATACGAAGTTTGGAGGCGTTTCAATTGAAAAACAAAAAGTTTTATAACTTTAAAAACAAGTTTTTCAACCGATCGTTCCTATGACAGCTATATGCTATAGTTATCCCGATCCGGCCAGTTTCGACAAATGTGCAGCGTATTTGTACCAAAAGACTTCGTGCAAAGTTTGGTGAGGATAGCCCTTAAAACTGGACGGTGGAGAAGCATACAGACAGACGGACAGGGCTAAATCAATCAGCTCATGATGATCAAGAATAAATATATACTTTATGTGGTCGGATATGCTCTCCTTCTATGGTTACAAATATCCGACACTTCTTTAATACCCTTTGCAAGGGTATACAAATTGGGGAAAGCTAAAGTCGGCTGCGGAACCACGTATAAAATTATTTTATAATATTCTTCATTTTCGCTTTAAACAATGCTAGCTGAGTGATTTCCAAGCATGTGGCGGTTCCAGTTCTCAGTTTCTAGTTCACACTAGATCACACAACACTAACAAGTTCGAAACTCGATAAGAAACTCACTTACTCATTGTTACATCTCTAGCATATCATACAGTCACACTCTTGGCCAGACGCCAACCAATAAAACAAATCTAAATCAATCCAGTGTTACATTATTAATAGTTAATGTAGCATCGCTACAACCATTTTTTTATATGACAGCTTATTTATATTTTCAACCGATTTTCGTCATTCCATTGAAAACAAAAAAGGGTTTTCTAACTAGACTACTTTGCGGACCTTACTTTTCTATTACTACGTATATATATCTCTGTTATAAGGTTAAACAACACATGTGTGTTTTTTCTATTTTTCAGCAGAGCAATTTTAAACATTTAATGAAATTGTAAAAAATGTGATTGGTAAGGTGGAAATGTTTTACAAATTGACGCGTTACTGCTTGAAGTGTATAGGTGTTTTTGAAAGAATCTAGCTGTCGGTTTTTATTTTTTGACTAACAGTCCGTTACTTATTTGGACTTTCCCAATTTGTGTTGTTTGGTTTTTATATCCTGTTCCCATTAAAAAATGGGAAAAGGGGGATTATGAATTTGTGCAAAAGTATGTAACAGGTAGAAGGAAACATTTCCGACCCTATAAAGAATATATATTCTTGATCAGCATCAACAGCCAAGTCGATTTAGCCATGTCCGTCTGTCAGCCTTCTGTCCGTATGAACGCGTCGATCTCAGAGATAATGGTACAGGTGGGTAGGTGTATACTAGAGACCTGAGCAAGTAAAATAGTAATCGAGCAGTACTCGCCGAGTACGATTACAAATGATTACGAATACCTAGCTGTCAATTCGGCATCGTAGCGTCGTGCACCCAAAAAAAGTAGTCATCAAAACGACACTATTTAGTCATCAATTTGAAACTATTCAGTATTATTCTTTTTACACCAGTATCAAGTTGATATTTTCGAAAGTTAAAATGATATTTCGAAAATATCAAATTGATACTAGCTAGTCTCAGGCTGACACTATTTTGTATTAATTTTTTAGTATCAATTTGATACTAACAATTACTCATTTTGATGTTTTGACTGTCAAACTTTTGGTATCATATTGTTACCAGCTTTTCTCAATGTAATGTTTTGTCTTATGAAGTTTGAAGTACTAATTCAGTTATCAGCAAACGGCCATTAAAACTAAAACATTAAAACATTTTAATACCCTTTCAGATGCGTATTATAAAATTGTGCGGATTTCGTAGCGCATTGAAGGAAAGCCCCCGACCACATAAAGTATATATATTGCTCATCAGCACGACTGAGCTGTATTTAGCCCTGTCCGTCTGACCGTCCGTCCGTCTGTCTGTTTCTATGCTATCTCCTCCGTCAGTTTTAATGCTATCCTTACCAAACTTTGCACGAAGTCTTCTGGCACTATACGCTGCACATTTGTCGGAACTGGCCGGATCGGATAACTATAGAAGAGCTGCCATAGGAACGACTCGACAGAAAAACTAGTCTTAGTGGGAAAACTTTTGTTTTTAATGGAAATCCTCCAAAGTGCGTATTTCTTAGTTTACTATCCTTTTCCCAGATCACAAGTTGCGGAGGAGACTATAGCAATAGCTAGGACGTCGGAAAAGGTCTAGTGAGGAAAACTTTTTTGTTTTTAATGAAAACGTGCTTATCATTGGCATACACTTATTTTATATACGTTTTCCCAATCTACAAAGCTTGGTCGAAATCGGATGACTATAGCATATAGCTCGCCAGGAACGATCGGTCGTGTAAGAACAGTGAGGGAAAACTTTTGTTTTTAATGAAAACGTCCTTTTATTGGCATAATTCTTAATTTTATACTTTTAACAAATTTCTACAAAATTTAATCAAAATCGGATGACTATAGCATATAGCTGCAAAGTATGAATACTCGGTCGAAAAAGAAGTTCTAGTGAGAAAAACTTTTTGTTTTAAATGGGATCGCCTCAAATTTCGTAATTAACAGTCTATTATGCTAATCCATAATTTCCAAGTTATTGGTCAATTCAGACATCTATATAGTATGATCCCATGGAAAAATAGGTCAAAAAGTAGTCTTAGTTAGAAAAACTTTTAGCTTTCCATTGAAGGTAACGTGGTTATAAAAAACTTCACCCAGGCAGTAAATATTTTCCCCTATTTTTCATTTTCAAATAGCTGCCATTTCTAAAAGGTGATTTTTTAGCTATTATCTTTTTGGCAACTGGTTTAAACAGCTCGCGCACGTTTCGTGATTTGTTTCACTGTCAAACAACTTCAGTTTGGTCTATAATTTAACCATGAATCGTCTTACATACGAACAACGCTTGCAAATTATTGAATTTTATTATCAAAATGCGTGCTCTGTTAAGAAAGTTCATCGCGAGCTTTTTCCATTTTATGGTCAGTTTAATCGACCCACTGAAGCGGCTATTCGGGCTATTGTGACTAAATTTCGCACCAAATTTACATTGTTGGACATTAAACCACCAACACGCTTACGTAGAGTGCGACCTGAAAATATCGCAGCTGTATCGGCCAGTGTTAATGATGACCATCAATTATCGATTCGTCGCCGTTCGCAAAAATTGGGCCTCTGTTACTCAACAACTTGGAAAATTTTGCGTAAGGATTTAGGTGTGAAGCCTTTCAAAATACAGCTGGTGCAAGAATTGAAGCCGAACGACCTACCGCAACGTAGAATTTTTAGTGAATGGGTTCTTGGAAAGTTGTCCGAAGATCCACTTTTTTACCGAAAATTTGGCTCAATGGGTACGTAAATAAGCAGAATTGTCGATTTTGGAGTGAATATCAGCCAGAAGCATTGCAAGAGCTACCAAAGCATCCAGAAAAAGTCACAGTTTGGTGCGGTTTTTGGGCTGGTGGCATCATTGGACCGTACTTCTTCGAAGATGATGCGAATCGTAACGTAACTGTGAATGGTGAGCGCTACCGTGCGATGATATCCAACTTTTTTTTTGCTCAAAATGCAAGAGCTTGACTTGCATGACATGTGGTTTCAACAAGACGGTGCCACATGCCACACTGCACGCGCAACAATGGACTTATTGAGAGGCGAATTCGGTGAACATTTTATTTCACGTTCGGGACCGGTCAATTGGCCGCCTAGATCGTGCGATTTAACGCCTTTAGACTATTTTTTGTGGGGCTATGTTAAAGCTCATGTCTATACAGACAATTCCGCTTCAATTGACGCATTGGAAGACAACATTGAAGCATTTATTCGTGAGATACCGGCCGAAATTTTGGAAAGAGTATGCCAACATTGGACTAAGCGGATGGACCATTTGAGGCGCAGTCACGGTCAACATTTGCATGAAATAATTTTCAAACATTAAATTATATGGACCGTACTATCGATTCAAATAAAGATTTCATGCATTTTTCTGAATTTTATGTGTTTTTTTTTACTTTCTTTGGCTTTTAAAAAAAATCTTTTATAATGAGAAGCTGTAATTGACACTGCACAGTAGGTCAAATGGACTAATTTTTATGTGCGAAATTAATAACGACCACAAAATCATGGCATTCTAACTAAAACCTGTAAGAATTTCATAAGTTCATAAGAATGAAGTCAAAATGAAGTGCGCTGTGGCCACATCGGCCGACATGTGATTTCACACATCACTTCTAATTTTCTGAGATACTTATTACTTTGCAAAAATATATCCATGCTGATGCACTCACTCCAACAACACCGCAATTGAACGCAATATCTTTTAAGTCACTAAATAAAATAAAATATATAAACAGGTTTAAGAGACACAAATTGGTCATTGTACGTTTCTTAAAGACGCCAAGTACATTAGTAGGAAAATTTTGTGACCGGTGCATCGATAGTGGAAAAAATAAATCGATGTTTTTAGCTTCGATGAAAACATCCAAGTCCAAGTCCAACATCCAACAACCAAGTCGCTTATCATCCCAGTCCTGCTATACGGCGCAGAAGCATGGACAATGACAAAAGAGGATGAGGCGGCAATTGGCGTGTTCGAGAGAAAAGTTCTTCGGAGGATTTATGGACCTCTAAACGTTGGCGGCGAATTTCGCATCCGAATGAATCGCGAACTGTATGAGCTCTATGGGGACACTGACCTAGTCAAGCGCATAAAACAATAGCGGCTGCGCTGGATAGGACATGTTACCCGTATGGATGATAATGCTCCAGCAAAGCGTGTGTACAATCGGCATGCGATAGAGTTGGGAGGCCAAAGCGGAGATGGCGCGACCAGGTGCAGGGAGACATTGCGAACCTGGAAGTGTCCTTCTGGTGGAATGTCCCCGGGGAGGGGGGGGGGGGGGGGGGGGGGGGGGGGGGGGGGGGGGGGAACGGGAGGGGGGGGGGGGGGAAAAAAAAGAAAACATCGATGTTACCGTTGATGTTCTCCAGCTCTAAAGGGAGCCAAAAAAATGTTTGATTTTGAGTTAAATGAACAACTGAAAAGCGTTTATTATAAAACCATTTAAAAAATCTATTTTAAATTAACTGTTTTTCAATTTAAATTTTAATATAAGCTAGATTTCTTGAGAATTCTGTTTCATTTTCCAGCTAACTTCATCGCCCTTTCAAGTGTTTTTATTTTACATACAAATTGTTTTAATATATTTTCTTTGTATTTTCAAACAGGCATGTCCATCATGGAGGGCTCTGAGGACATTTTCCTGGAATTGCGTGAAAAGTTCCTGCCCACTTTTGTACGTTCTTGCATCTTCTGGATACCAGCTCAGGTCCTAAATTTTTCTTTGGTTGCGCCCCGGTTTCGTGTCATCTATATGGGTGTCTGCGGTTTGATTTGGGTTAATATTTTGTGCTGGATCAAGCGACAACGGCTGACGACGACATTGACAACGACGACCACAACTAACACGCAGACAATAGAAGCGGCCAAAGCGGCGTGAGATGTTCGATACACTTGGTTATACAATGTAATAGAGTTCAAAGATGGAATTGGCAAATAAATACACATCGTGATATGGTGAAACGATATACACGGTCTATTTATTTAACCTGACTACAGTGCGTATGATTGATGTTGTTCTAAAAGGAAACTCATCAATTACTACTTATGCAGTGTGTTGGTGTGTGTCTGTTATTTGTCTGCCTGGGTAAACGTGTTTAATTGTGTGCGTGTGTGCGTAAATGTTTTCATCCATATTTGGTACGCAAACAACAACAAAAACAACAGCTCAACTGAGTTGGTAACTATTGTTGTAAAAGGCAGGGATAGAAGTTTGGGGCGTTAATGTAGCCTTTTGTAATGGTAACCAGAAATAAAATAAGTTAATTTTATATAATCAAACGGAAGGATATTTCAACATGATTAAGTGTTCATACATCTGATTTTTCCGTCTCATTTTCCTGCCTGACCCACTCTACCTCTTTACATCCTCTTAATCAGACACCCAACTCGTGCTAAACTAATTAGACATTGCGTGTTGCTCTGTCATCTTCTCTCTCTCCCCCCTCTGCCTGTTCCATTTTGTGTGTCTGTTTAACTTATTGCTGTCTATTTAAATTGCAATTTGTCAATATGCGTGTGTGTAGCATTTACCACACGCCCACCCAGAAACGCCCCAAATTCATTCTCCTTCCCCTGACACCTTCCCCACAGCGTTCAGACAATTAAACTTCTTCTTGTACAGTCATTAACAGCACATAACGTTGGTCCAACCAGACTAAATGCTAAAACTTGGCAGACTTTCTTTCATTTACCCTCCCGCGGAAAAGTCTAAGCCATTCCTGCTGCCTACATCCACTTCTGCTTCCACTTTGACTTTGACAGTCCAGCGACGAGAAACCTTGCTGCTTTTTTTATTTACATCCGCTTGTTTGTTCAAAGCGGAAAATTAATTCCATCTTGGCTTGTTTCCGTTTATCTTGGAAAAGTATTTCGTCGTCTTTTCGCTTTGTGCCGCGGTAGAAAGCTGAAGCTGGTTGCCTTTACTTTCTATTTGTGTTTTTGTGTGTGTGTGTGTGCTTTTTTGTTAGGGTGCTGCTGACCAGCTGAAAACAGCCTGCTATTTTTTGTGGGAGAGGAGCTGGGCTATTTACTTCCATGTACACTAGTCTACTTGCGGCCTCGTTCCGGTACGGGACAGTTTAAAAGCTAAGTATTATACTCTTTTAGCCAGAGGGTGCCACCAATTTTGGTTTGCTTTAGAAGGTTAATTGTTTTCAAAAATTGTTATATCCTTACATTTAAAATTAAAATGATATTTTACTTGTAAAAAATAAGGTAAAAAGCGTTAGGTCAAAACCGAGAATTATTTTTTGCGTCTTCCTAGTGTTGGTTATGAGAATGAAAAGCAGAAATATAATAGAAATATATTGTTACTTGGAGCAGACCTCAGAGATCATAGTTCTGATTTAAAACCGAACTTTATTTAAAAGTCAGACAGTTCAGTTGTTGTTGATCTCTTGAAAACTCGTAGTTGATTTTGGGTTCTATAATATTTTATTGAAAAATCTACGTTCTTTTCTGATGTATGGTCTTATAGTAAGCTGTTGGCTTTGAATGTAAGTTTTGAAAACGTATGTAAAAGTACATGTCGCTACAAAGAGAAAAGAAAACGAGAGCGTTGGTCCTGCCCGACTTCGGTATACCCGTTACTTAGGGAAATTAATGTTGTATAGCCATCCCTTATGTTAGTTTACAGAGCATTAACATTATGTAAGCAAATAGCGCATGCGGCGCCAAAAAGTATGCAACGTTTTTATAACTTTAATAACTCTGTCATTTTTTATCCGATCTTTATAAAACTTTCAGAGATTGTAGATATTGGGCACATATACTAAACTGCAAAATATGAGATTGGCCCTCCCAGTTCCGCCAATCACCTTCCCTGAGGTGAAAGGGGAAATCAAGGATCTGATGGTACGTAAGACCCCAGGCATTGACAACAGGACAATGAAGCTTCTGCCAGACAAAGCCATATTGTTCTTGGTGCTCATCTTAAACGCGGCTCTGAGACTAAGCCATTTTCCATCACCCTGGAAGAAAGCCAGAATTGTTCTCTTTCACAAGAATGGAAAACCACCCTCCTGCCTTGATTCCTACCCGCCGATTAGCCTACTATCCACCCTTGGAAAGATCTTCGAGCGCTGTATCCTTCGAAGAATGCTTGATATTCGATCTATTCGAAAAGCCATACCCGATTTCCAATTTGGATTCCGACTGAGCCATGGAACTCCCCAACAATTACATCGAGTGGTCATCTACATCTTTGAAGGGTATGACGGGAAAGAGTACGTAGTGGCAGCTTACCCTGACATCCTGCTGGCCTTCGATAGAGTGTGGCACGCAGGTCTGCTCTCGAAGATCAAGAAACTTCTTCCGCCCCAACTGTACCTTCTCATCAAGAGCTTCCTGACGGAAAGAGCTTTTGAGGTTGCACTGGACGGAGCGATATCCCAAACAAGAACAATTCGGGCTGGTGTACCGCAGGGTAGCGTATTGGGTCTTACGCTATACTCCCTATTCACTCACGATATGCCCACACAGAAGGAAAAAACCGTGAACATTGGACTCAAAATGAGCACATTCGGTCACAAAAACTAATCATGACCGGATTTTCTCACTTTAAGAACAATTTCTCACTTCAAGAACTTTTTTTTGAGAACGCAAAATCTTGATGTGAGTTGATATGTTCCGTTTTTGAGAACATTTTAAAATTAAAAAAAAAAAAATAAGGTCCACCGTACACAGGTCCGTCCAGTGTCCAGATCCAGGTCCACTCACTGTCCAAGTCCACTGTCCAGATCCACTGTCCATGTCCAGGTCCACTGTCCAGATCCACCGCGGCCCAGGTCCAAGGTCCGCAGAGACATCGCTTGTACAACACCCCACCCGCCCTGGTTATTTATTATTTATTAAATAAATAAAAGTTTTTGTCGGACCTCACTGGGAGTAGAGCCCAAGACCTTTAGTGCGCGCAACGACGGCGGCCGTCGCCACGCGTCGTAGGCAGTTAGGCTATTGCCATGCGTCTGAAGACGCACGTCTAAATGCCTACATATACTTTTCGGTGGGGTGGTTGAGGTGAGCTGAATTGTGCTCATTTTAAGAACATTCGGAACATTTGTGCTCAAATATTTGAGAGAACATTCTGTTCACATTTTGAGATGAAGAAATCTTATTTTCTGACCACGTTTTTTCCCTCTGTGCAGAGCCAGTAGCATACCGCTTAAAAACCCCGAAGATCTTCTAATTGCAACATTTGCTGATGACACGGCCATACTTGCCCGCAACAAATGCATATACTCAGCCACAGATGCCCTTCAAGAGTACTTGAATAGGTTTAGCAATTGGGCCGCTAGATGGAATATTGCCATAAACACGGACAAGTGTGTTTCGGTGACTTATTCCACCCGTTGTGACACCTGCCCGGGAGTATTCTTGCACGGTCAGCTTATGCAGCATAAAGCAGCCCATAAATACCTTGGGGTGACACTGGACAGAAGACTGACCTTTGGTCAACATGTCACGACAATAGCTCAGGCAGTGGCTGCCAAAGCACGGCGCATGGGGTGGCTCCTGAACTCCAACAACAAACTGTCACTCAGGAATAAAGTCCTAATCTACAAGGCTATTCTGGCTCCGGTATGGAGATATGGCCTACAAATTTATGAAATCGCGGCGAAATCTCACCTGAGTAAGATTAGAGTGGTCCAGGCGAAAATCCTTAGACGCATTAAGGGAGCTGAATGGTACCTGAGAACCAGGGATATTGAAAAGGACCTTGGAGTTCCCATGGTTGGAGATGTTATCAACAAACAGGCCGCCATTTACCTTGACAAGCTATCTCACCACCCCAACAAACTGGCTAAAAACTTGTTAAGAAAACGGAGAATCCAAGGTGTACGTCAAAGAAGAAGGTTAAAGAGAGTCTTACCCAAGGACCTGAACTCACGGCGACTCTAGCTGAATACCTACATTAAAACACTTATTCATAATCGGTAAGCCCAAATGGACACTGCCAAGTACTGTTAAAACCCAATATCACACTAGTATAAGCGGCCAAAAAGGGTAGCAGAAGGCTAGTTACCAATAAAAGTAATCTTTAAATATCTTTAAAACTGTAGGAGTTATTCAACATGGGAGTGTGGTTGGCCAAAATTTGAAATAAACTTGATCTGCGTAGGTACAATAGGAGTCTATATAAAAAACAAGTAAGGAAGCTGCAGTCGAGTGCCCCGACTACAAAATACCCTGTTCCCTTGATTTCGTGGGTTTTTTTCTTTACATACACACACACTCACACAAGTGTTTACTACAGACATACGCACAAACGCATGGACATGCGGCCGCGCGATAACTGACAATCAAGACCCCCCCCTCTCCCACAAGCAAAATTGATTCGGATATAACTTGGTGTTTATTGCCGTCTTATTCAGAATCTTTCAGAATAGATAGATATTGGGCCTAACTTGATATATCTAAAGTCTGAAGGTCTACATTAAAAATTGCACGACTTACAGTTTTTTGCGCTTAAAGTTTTCCAACTCTGAAACAATTGATTGAATCGGGTATACACCTACCTACATTCAAAAATTTGTGGCTCTAGCTCTTATAGTCTCTGAGAAACACGCGTTCATACGGACAGACGGACGGACAGACGGACAGGGCTAAACGAAGCGCTGTTCACCCTGCTAAACTTCACGTGGTAAATGTAGAAAACAAAACGTTAAACGTGACATGTAGAAAAAGTACATGCTTCCTGTAGAAATAAAAAAAGTAAACGAAACATGATGACAAGTTAAATGCTTCTTGGACAAAGGTAAATGAAACACTTCCTGATAAAACCTGCTAAATGCCGCATGTAAAAATGAGAAAAGTGAGTGCGGCATGTAGAAAAGCAACATAGACGTAGTGGGTGGAAAATCCCTTTCAGACGTGTAGAAAAACTAAATGTTCATGTAGTTTTTACATATTTTGTTTTCTCTTTGTCCAAACTTGGGACATCACCGAACGATCATCTACATATACTCTAAGGTTATGTTAAGCTACGTCCTACGACTTTTTTACAGTCAGGGACCCTCGGACACCGATCCGCAAACTCTAAGTTGAGCTATCGAAAAATTCTCGCACAGTCGTAATGTAAATACGATAAGGGTGCGTTCAAACACACAGTCAGGTTGCCATATTTTTAGGTGCCAGTTGTTGCCATACACGTGTGAACACTTGCCAGTGTAATGCTAGTTGACTGGTGCAACATATGGTCAGAGAAATCTGTCGATATTCTCATGTATTTTACTCTGTCTGATCAGACTGCCAGATAACTGGCATACAAAAATCTGGCATTCATCTCCAAAGAGATTCTCTGACGGTAGTATAATAACCATGAAAATATTTAGAAAATTTTTCCTTTTTTCATAAAATAGGACTGGTTCTATTTGATAAGAGTTTCACTTAAGTAATATTTGACAACCAACTATTTAGAAAGATATATGACAAGTGTAAAGGCAACTTTAGTAGATTTCAACACTACTTTAATTACGACAACTTACTTAAAAGAATACAGGATAATTTCTAAAACGTTTCGATTTCTGTTCCAGTAGATTGAAAGAATATATTTTTTACAATAGTTTTGGATGTGAAAAGCGGAAATATGGAGACAATGGCAGAGTGCAGAAAAAAAATCAATGCTGCATTTTCCCATAGGCATCTTTTTATACCCTGTTCCCATAGAAAATGGGAAAAGGGGGATCATGACGTTGTGCAAAAGTATGTAACAGGTAGAGGAAGCAACGCTATAAAGTATATATATTCTTGATCAGCATCAACAGCCGAGTCGATTTAGCCCTGTCCGTCTGTCCGTTTGTCCGTATGAACGCGTCGATCTCAGAGACGGTAAGAGCTAGAGCCATAAATTTTTGCATGTAGGTAGGTGTATACCCGATTCAAATCGAGTTTGTTTCGGATTTGGAAAATTCCTCCCCCTCCCCCCTTTAAGCGCAAAAAACTGTCAGAGCCACCATTTTTAAGATAGACCTTCCAAACTTTAAATATATCAAGTATGGCCCAATATCTATCTATTCTGAAAAGATCAATAAGATCGGACAAAAAACACCGAAGTTATATACGAATCAATTTTGCTTGTGGGAGAGAGGGGGGGTTCTTGCATTGTCAGTAATCGCACGCGGCCGCATGCCAGGGGTTTTGTGTATGTTGGAGTGTGTGTGTGTATGTGTGAGTTTGTGTATTTGTGCATAAAACACAAGAAGTCAAGGGAACAGGGTATTTTGTAGTCGGGGCACTCGACTACAACTCCCTTACTTGTTGAGTTTAATTTCGATGCATACTACGATTAATTTGGATATGGGCCTTTTGTCCGTTTTGTCATTTCACCATCCTTTCCTAGTCAAATGTAGTTTGAAGAATTTGAAGAAATCCCATGGAGTTTTGTAAAGTTTGATGGATCAAATTTGAAAAGAAGAATAGTGTTGTCCGTTAACTGGTGGGGAACCGTCCGTCCACACACCTGCTAGCTTGAAAGGTTGACAAGATTTTGGCTCATTCTTACAAGAGCTTAGGCGTTGCGCATGGTAAAAACTTACCTAGTACTCGCAATTGTTTTGGTAAAGGTTTTTTGGTCATAAAATGAAAACGATTTCAGTGCGCACCTTTACGATTATCAACCTTTTGTCAAGCGACTGATCTGGAAACGATATACTTCGTCAATTGTCAATTGTCTTTCTAAGTAGGCGCTTTTAATTTCACTTTCAAAATGCACGCATCTTAGTAGGCGCTCTTACATCACCTAGGAAAACTAGGAAATGTTTAATAAATTTTTCTCATTAATTTGTTCGCCTTCGAACTGACCTGTTCTTATTTTTCTTTTTATTTCTTTTTATGCATTAACTCCTTTTTTTGTATCTACGCTGCAAATGGACTAGAGAGAGACCCAACAACTCCATGTCCATTCAATGCACATTGGGACTGATTTCGGTTTTTTTTGGCATAAACTGTAATTATTGAGGTATATGCCCCCAAATTTGTATGCATATTAAAAAAAAAAAAACATTTAACCATTTTTTCACTGCGACCCGCCTCAGTGAAAAACAGAAACAAAGGCAGCATTCTACTACAGCTCGCTTACTTGTTTAATATACAATCAAAGCAAACATTTTTCTATGAAGTATTTCCTTCCCAATCAAAAACCCTAGCTTTTTACGATTTCTCAAAAACGGCCCCACTAGGAACAGTTTCGCCATTAGGACAGCATGAAAATCGTTTAACGATCCATTAAGGGTGAAGTGAAGATTTTACTTTTTCTACTTTAAAAAGAAATTGCCCTATAGTTTTCTGCTTCTCCAGGGTTGTCGTTTTTAAGTAAGAGAAATAAAGCAGGGTGGAGTTCCCTTTTCAACAAAATTGCGCTAAAGCCTGTTATCATCTGGTGAATACAATTTGGAGACTTGGAGACATTCTTGTTGAACTCCATCCGAATACGATCGATACCAGGTGTTTTGTTTAACTAATTTTGATTTACGGTTTTCTAGGTTCACATCCGTCGATGTAATGGGCGCATTATTAATTTTGTCTGTGATAACGCCAGTGATAATGCAGATCAAGTTTATTTTCCATTTTTGCCTCGCCGCGTACCGCCCCCGCAAATTAGAAAAAATGTGTTTCTCCCGCAGTTTTATTGATAGAAGCTTCGCATCTTCTGGCCATATTTATTAATCAGGATTATTTATCGATCCGCCAAAGGAATGGTAAAGATCGGCTGAACTTTAGTCGAGTTATAAGAAAATCAAACAATTATGATGGGCAGCATTGGCCGCAACGGTGCTGGGAAGCACTTCACACACATTTAACACAATCTTGGTGAGGCACTGAGTATATTATAGCTGGGCATGACCGAATTTCTTACTTGTTCTTTTTGAAAACTTAGCTACGCCTCTGGTCTGATCAATGCAATATGTAGATCAAAGTTGACCAGAGCCAGCTTACGGCGGCGTAGACACTAATACAAATGAACAAAATATTTTTGAAGCAAAAACAACCAGAAATGGAGAACAGAATATTTCCTGGTGATACCAGTGTGTGCTCATGGGTGTCTGATCCACATGAAATAATTCGTCGCCAACAACAAAATCTACGCTGAATAATTGTTGGGCATAAGAGGGAAGAAGGAAAAAGAAAACATACTTTCGGATTATAGTAGCTCTCGGAAGCTTCTCTCGACAGACTTGTCGATTGCTATGACATCTTAGGCACAGGCTCTTACAAAATTGTTATTGCAATCGTTCTATTCGTCTACGTATCCGCGCGGCAATGTCAATGCGTAAAAGTCAACGAATGAGGGCCGCACGCATAGCCTGTGAAATCAACGGGCTGGTTTGAAACCGCTAAGTAATCTAAGCCTAGACAGCAAATTTCCTGTTTATAACTCAATTAATTTCAGAGATATGGCAATATGACTGTTTTGCGCAGGTTCGGATCATAGCAGAGATATGGCTTTGAGACCGTTTCAATCGGCTGGTTCATTGCCGGTGAAATGTCTAAAATCATACTAAATGTATTTGTGGGGAATTTTTCTTTAGATTTTTAACTTTCGATTCTCAAGTAGTCGAGCTTTCATATCTGATACTCATAGAAAAATGTACAAAGAATTTTTAGTTTGAGAGATAGTCTGTATCATGATGAAATTAGTATAAGGTGGTCCCGTCCGTAAAATCTCTCCCTTATTGTATGTTGACAAATGAGTGTGAGCCTACTAATTTCATGAGAGTGAGTGAAACGGTAACATTTTCTGTGTTTAACCCTTAGACAGGCAGTGGGGTACATTTGCAGCCTACTGTAACAACCTATGCCCTATGTCGAATGATTTTCGGTTCACGCGCCGGTTCATGCTCCAGCTCTGGTATTTGGCATGAGACTTCTTCTATTCGCCACCTGGTCTTTGTTGGTTAAAGGCTTCCAATCGGTAGCTTTAAAATGTGTATGGCAGATTTTTCCATTTGAACCATAACTACATCCTAAGAAATCTTCCCACAGTTTTATTTTTTCCATCTTTGGAACATGAATAAAATTTACTCCCTCAGTTTTAATACTCGCACGACAATAAATGCAAAAGGTTATTTTTTTCTCCTTACGTAAGGGTTAAGCAACAAACAAAAAAATCCGAAAAAATTTCTTCCGATACGAAACTACTCTGTTAACAGCCTGCCATGTACTGACAATAAGGGACTAATCGAGAGCTGCTCTCATGACGGGACCACCTTATACTGATTACATCATGGTCTGTAGCTTAAGCTAACGTTTTACTTCCAATAGAGGTACTGAATATGATATGCTTTGAGTCAAGGGTGCACGCAAGGTGTGCAGATCAAGTTAAGCATTTAAATCACAAAACAAAGAGGAAAAGCTAATTATACAATTTCCATCTATCAAATCTTCAAGATAGTCTTAACTTATTATAAAGTTCAAACTTTATCACCCTTTCCATCCGGGTGTCTTGCTGGCGTCGATTGCTCGCCTGCTTCTGCGTTTCCGCAGATCTTAATGTGGCCTGCGCTCCAACTGTTTATTGCGCCGCAATCTGAGATTCTGGTATCGGTTGCACGCCTGTTCCGGCGTTTCTGCAGAGCTCAACCTGGCCTGCGGCTTAACTTGTTCATCGCGCTGCGCTTGCGATTGTCCCGTAACTTCAGCTGCACGTTTTTCAGCAAATTGCTGCCGTCGATTGCTCGCCTGTTGTGACCTTTCTGCAGCTCTCCAATCCGCAATTGTCTTATTATAAGCCCATCGTTTTCCTGGCATACTTATATTAGAAAATCATCTTTAAAATGTTTAAAGTTTATTTCTTATTAGCCTTTTATAGTTAATTTGATCTACGTCTCCTAAATTCATATGAAAAATTTGAAATTTCGGAAGTTAAATAAGTAGCTTATGTAATATATCTGGCTATCAACTGCCTTGTGCAAAGTTTGATCTAAATCCGTTCTGTAATTTCTGAGTGATTGGGTTATAAGCATACAAACTTTCACATCTATACATATATGGGACATTCCATATCAACTCAGTCACCCCAATTTTCTTTTACTTCAAAAAATTGTTTATTGCCTATTATATTTAAGTACTATAGATAGATAAAAAAACCCCAAAATTTTGTTTCCCCACCGTCAATGGCTCTCCAGATAATCCGAAAACAGATGAAACGTTAAAAAAAGCATAACTTTTGATCGGTGTAACGGATTTGATCGAATCAAAACCCTTGTTTCGGTATTTTCTCGTGAACTTTTCGGGAAAAGTATGAAACAGCTCACAAAGTTATTAGAAGTAATTTTTTTGAAAAAAAAAAAACTGTTTTTTGATATTTTCTTCAAGAGGGCCACTCGATATTTCATTCGAATATTTTTCTACAGATAGTGCATATTTTTAAGTACATTTCGCAATATTGTTCAATATGGCAGACAGCCTGATATTCGAATAAATCCAATTTTGGGTCTTTGACTGATTTTTCAAATATTATATACGAAATGTCGCAACAAATTAACAACCGAATCCGAAAAAAGGTTTTCGATTTGATCAAATCCGTTACAACGTTCAAAAGTTATGTTTTTTTTTTTAACATTTTATGTGTTTCCGGATTATTTGGAGAAATTGACGGTGGGGGAAAATTTTTGTGGTTAATGATTAAAACCGAAACAGCAACCGTTAATTTTAACCGGTATAACCGAAATAAATTTCTTTAAAAGACTTAACCTAACCGAAACCGAAATGTTTTTATTTTTGTTTAACCGTAACCGAAACAAAATAACCGGTTCCATTTCGGTTTTAAATATATTAAGAAATAAAAATATTTCTAATATTTTATTGGCTTCTGTGGAAGTCACGAAACCGCCACTATTACGACACTTGGCTAAGCTGTAGATTTCAGCTTAAAAACTGAATGTAAGTTGGCCAATTTATTGTATTCAGAATTATAAAAACGCGAAGATAATCAGTTTTATGTGGCATATTCTTAGATCCCAAATACAATGTCGCACTTACTTCTAAGCAGAAAGAAGTATGTATGCCTACATTATGGATGGTAAAGGCAAAAATCAGTTTGTTTTTGGTTTCCCCAATATAACAAAGCCTTTTTCTAAATAACCGCATACTTGGCTTTGGTATTCTTGTGGTAAATTTTCAGATATTCTTCGTCAAATGTTGTAAAAAATTGGGAAAATTTTGGGGACACCCGGTGGGAAGCCAATATGTCAAATATTGCAGCAGAATTACCGAGACTTCAAATATCAGCAATTGACAAGCGAACAGAGAACCGGAACTCTCTAGTTCTTGCTACAGCAAATTGCATTAAGGAGCTATAAGTGAAACCGTAGATAGATTTGATGTTTCAAAACTGACTGTTTAAAAATTTGGGCATAAGGTACAGACACAGTATCAGTCTAATGCACCCAATGCCGATGTTTCAGCGAATAAGAATGGAAATTTCATTTGTATATCATATTTTGAACCAAACCAAAATGAGAAATCTATATCATATTTCGAAACAGAGGTAGTAACAGAATTAGCTGATGTTAACACGAGCTTAAACACAACTTTGTCAGTAGAAATAGACGAAAATGATATAAATATGAATAACCTACAAACACCAGTCCAAATGGAAAGAAACCAATCTATTAAATCAAGAAGATACAAAAGTTGCATTACATGTTAGAAGATTGAGTTCTAGTACCGATATATTCAAATGGTGGGAAGAAAATTCTCTTAAATACCCAGAACTATTTGAGTTTTCGAAAGTAGTACTAGCAGTTTCTTGTACACAAGTAAGTGTCTAACGACTAGTTTCTGGTGTTCAATTTATATTGAATCCATTACGAAACAAATTGGGGACAGAAACTTTAAACGCTATTATGATATTAAGATCAAATCATATGTAGTTTTCTTTTAAAACTAAAATGTATATTTAACCGGTTTGAAATCGGTAACCGAAATATTATTTTTTAACCGAATCGTTACCGGTCCTAAAAAAAAAGAGATAACCGTAACCGAATAAAATTGATTTGGAATAACCAACAATTTTTTTTAAAAGGTCCAAAAACAGCGAAATTTGCAATAAAAATATCGTTCTTCCGATTGCAATGGAATGGTTGAACGCTTGCCGGGGAAGGTCTCTAAGTTAAAGAAATTTGCGAAAAATGGTCCAAAAACCGCGAAAACTTTGGCAAATGGTTAGACGCTTGCCCGGGAAGGTTTCGATTGTGATGAAACTTATGGGAATGGTTGGACGCTGCCCCGCGAAGGTTTCTCAGTTGAAGAAATCGGCGGGAAATGGTCCAAAAACCGCGAAATTTCAAAAACTATACTGTTCATCCGACTGCGATTAAACTTTTGGCAAAAGTTCACTCAGAGAAAAAACCAAGAAGATAGTTTTTGATATGGGGTGTTGGTGGTGGTAGCACAATACCAACCGCCCCACCCCACCCCTTTTGTTGTGATTAACTTAAAATTTTTTATTATTTTATTTTATTTTTAACTTACCCTGACTGGGACTCGAACTCGGAACCTCGAAAGCCTGCACTCACTGACACCACCGCTCAGCCGACGACACCACACCTCTGGTGTTTACCGCGGAGAGAATAGTACTCATTTGTTGCTCGCGCTCTCCGTTTTTCGGCTCCCCTCACTTCCATCGCCATCAAGCTTGAAGTCGAGAACGATTGTATTCTTGGATCCATGAAGATTTCTTCTTTAAAAAACCAAGAAGACAAATACTAAAACCAAGAAGAATTCGTTCTCGCCGATTCGTTCTTCATTTCTCTGGGTGTTGGACGCTTGCCCGCGAACGTTACCAAATTCCAAAAATCGAGAAATTTGGAAGCTGTAGATAGCACGGTCCAAAATATTGCGAAATTCGCAAATTTTTGATTTGAGCCTGGATTATTGTGAAGATTTGATAGACGGCAATTGTAGACGGGTAAATAGGAGGTATAGACCAAACGGTCAAAAAAGTCATCCAAGGTCTGGTTAATAGAGGAAAAGATCGAACGGTGCAAAATGTTTATATCGATTTGCAGAAAGCACTAGCTTGAACATAATCGCTCTCATAAGAATCATAAGGACACGGGCGACTCCGGGTATTCAGCTACTTCAGGCTGCTCAGGCTTCTTCAATGGAACCAATGCGATAAATTAAATGTTCAGACATTTTACTCAGAGCCATTCCAAGGCACTTAGTATAGAAGTATTTCGAAATTGAGCTAAAGTAAACTGAGGCAGTTTTCCATCAATTAAATAGTTGACCAAGTTGTCTTCCTACATTTCAGACGAATAGAATATTATCATAAATATGTGAACCGGCTTAAAGCCGTTTTCTCACATGTTTAAAGGACTTCTATAGCGCTTATGATGTAAAGATTAGGACATGTTGAAATGATTATTACATTGTAATTTTCAGATATATACATATTCGCGGCAGTTCTTAAAATTTTCATTTAATTAGAAAAAAATTGAATGAAATTAAGAAGATTACCTCTTGGGCTTCCAAATCGCTTTACACCCCCACCTTCTAAAAAGCATATTCTGAAATTTTTACACGCAGAGCATTTAATATTCAGCCTTGAAAATGTTGCTTGCCATTCCAGTGTTAGCTTTAGCTGGTCTCTTATTTTGTTTTGTTGTGTTTTGCTTTCGCGTTGTTTGCCTTTGTCCTCCCCCCTACCAGCTTTCCGCCCCCTATCAAATCCACAGGACTCGCCGACTTCCTGTCTATCGTGGCGTGAAACTAGCGCGTCGCCCACACGTACATTAAATTAAAAATTAATTTACAAAAATAAACAGAGTTATGCTTGGGGGAAGCATCGAGATGGTGAACGATCCCCGGGACCATAAGAAGCTAATACTAATGCTGCTTCATTTGATTCAATTACCGGAAGCAGCATTTTCTCGACTTTCTTGCTGTGTTTATCTTTGGACATGCGGCGGCATGAAGCCAATGCCGACATGGTCAGGGAATTGGAACATGAAACATACAACGTACTAGAACATGGACTAGAACTTGTTGTAATTACCACACAAGATAAATAGAAAATGGCGTAAAAACGAGAAATTAATCAACGTTGAGCTTGGTCCGTCGTCGATATGCGCCGATTTCGATTTGGTTGTGGCAAGTGCTGGGTAAATAGTAAGCGAAATGTAAAGATAGTCAGAAGAGAGATAGGAAGAGTGTTGCAATCAAGGGGCGAGACTTTGGTCATTAGGGATTGTAAAATGATTCTAATGCGTAAAAGGCAACCAATTTCGGAAGACTTAAATAATTATGTTCAATGCGAGTGGAATAGCTTTGCCGAGAAAAATCGCAGAATTGTTTGGGATGGTTTGGTTCAAGAGACTTTATCACGCCCCCATCTCTATCTTGATATGTCCAAAAGTGTTTGTCCAATTTGATGATGAGTCCACAAACATGGATTCTCTTTACACGCTGCCGCGCTATAATTTTAAAAGGACATACCCCCCTCAAACACGCCTTCTTCCTTTGTCACCTCTTCGTGCTTGGACGTCCTGGCGCGGCACATTTGTTCGCCGGCATGTGAAAATTGATTGCTGTTGTTCCATAGCTGCGGGATATGGCCAAAGTTTTTAAGTTCCTCATGTACCCCTCCACGTCCCATTTACACCCACCCCGGTTGCTCAGAGCCTGCTGTTGTTGATTCGGCGCTGAAAAGCTGAAAACAATGCGCATTTTGCTCGCGGGTCTGCGTCGCCTTGGACTTTCTTTTTTTCTCGTTGTATTATTAAGAAAGTTTTATATTTTTTTGGTCGGTTTTTCGTTTTTTCTTCTTTTTTTTAAGGGGAGGGGTTGGAGTACATTTACATTTGGCAGTTGGCTGCGTTAAGCGGCTTGTGTTGCCATGGATGGAAAGTAGAGGACGTCGGACTCTGCTTTGGGGCTTCCTGGTCAGCAAAACTTGCTGCTGCTGTTGGTGCTGAAATTTTTAATACTCTGTTACCTTGTCCGTGCAGACAATTTGATGCCAATGGGAATATGAGTTTTTCTGGTTTGGGTATATAGTCTACGAGTATGTATGTATGTCTCGTTTGTATTCGTTGGGTTCATGTAGCTTTATAATTAAAGAAAGACGAGGCGAAAAACAAAAGAACAATAACAAAATAAGAGCCTGACTACGGTTGGTATGAGAATTCTGATTATGTGCGCTTAAGAGCTGCACAAGTGCATACTCGCGGGTTTAATTGGTACAGGTAAGTCTCAGACTGAAGCTATAAGGTGGCGAAAACCGAATTTAACTATAAGATGAATTAATCTACGTTGGAATTACTTTTGAATCCGATGGGGGCATGTTTTCTTGATGTAAGCTGTTGGAGATTGGTGCAAAAGTTGTGGCAATGGCAACACTGCATATGAGTGATATAAAAATACTTAAGACCAGAGGTGCCTGTAGAAAAACACAGGTACATCCCTCTTAAGCTAATGTGAGGAATGTTTCTATAATGACCATATAAATATCCGATATATTATAATCATATGAGTATCCCATTTTAACCTTTAGCTAAATAATCCATTGTAAAGACTAATTTTCTGATCCACCATTTCAATGGAAGCTTAATGTACTTCTTCAAAATATAATATTTGGTTTACAACAAAATTATATTGTATACTTATTACTAGCTCGACCATCTGAGTGGAGAGACTGTGAAGATTATGTGTGACGCTACCATGATTACTTCCAATAGATAACAATAAGCAACAAGGTCCAGTATTTTGATGAATTGATTTTGATCACAGATGATTTCCGTGTGCTGAACTCGAATCTGTTTTCGGAAATGATCCATCACGTCTAGATTTTTAGTAACACATTAACATATGCCACATTAAATCGCAAAGCTTTACTAAAAAGATCGAAGAGTTTAGGTATCTTTTTGTGAATTCAGGTATTGATGTTATCTGCGTTTCCGAAACGTAGTTTGTGTCTGATGTCAGTAATTCGTTAATTAGTTGTGAGGGATATGATGTTTTTCGGTCTGATCGAGTTGGTCATGCTGGGGGAGTGGCCATCTATGTCAGAAGGGGCCTAAAGGTCAAGGTCGTCTGCAAAAAAGAGGTGGAAAGTAAACTTGAATACCACTTCTAAAAGTAGTCAATGGTACAAACCCTACCAAAATGCTAATAGGATGCGTGTACAGACCGCATCGTTATCTTGATTATGCAAATGCTTTAAGTATTCTTACCACTCTTACTTGGTCATACACGGATGTTATTAGAACAGGCGACTTTAACAGTGATATATTGACCTAAAGCTATCTTTCGACAGATTTTGCATCCCTTGGTCTGAAACTGGCTATTACCACAATACCCACTCAATTCTCTAACACTTTTGCCACGTTATTAGATGATTACTTCATTAATGATCCTATCAAAATTCTACAGTATAACCAGGTGTCTGTCCTAGCGTTCTTCAAGCACGACCTTATTTTTCTTACCTACAAATCAGTTTTTGAGACGAACGACTATTCCTTTGAATACCTTGACTATAAACATATTAACTATTTTTCCCTAGAATAAGACTTTAATTTATGTAACTGGGACATCATATACTCGCTCCCTTATGTAGAGGATCAACTGGACCAATTCCACCTTAACTTTGAATATCGGTTACGTGATGAGGCTTATAAAAGGTGGAAAAGGTACAGGACCCCAGTATTCCACCAGTCATTCATTAAATACAGAGCCGATGGCAATAAACTTTGCAAGTCATCTAAAAGAGCATTCTATTTTGAGAAATTCAACAACCCAACATTATCGAAACAGTTCTGGAAAGACAAAAAATTTTGGGGTGCTATTAAACTCGTTCCTGAATTCTGGACCGTATAATAATTGTATTAAATGTCTTAATTTCTCCTGCGTTAGCCCGTGTGACGTCTTAGAGGCTATTCTAAGAAAAAATCAAATGCTACTGGTGCTGATAATATCGATGCGAAGTTCTTAAAATTCTGATTCCAAAAACTCTTCCATTTAACGCTCATTGATACCAAACAACCTCGACTTCCCAGCGGGAAGTTGCTAGATACTGCCCATTTCGAAAGATAATATAAGCGCTTTTTACCTTCATTTACAAGAGTTTTTTTAAAGAAATCGACTGCGAAACAAAGGTTTTGTGTGACACCGTAGCTGTATCGCCGAACTTAACTAAGATATTCGCACAGAAGTCACAAGAAAGCTATTTTACTCTATTGCAGGCATTTTACACTACCAAAACAGAAAGACTCTATAATTTTTCCACCACGGCTAATAAATGAATGCTATCATACCTAACTGGTCGCAGTCAAGCAGTCGTAATCTCTTCACAGACCTCGTCATTTTTAATAACAAATCGTGGAGTTCCTCAAGGCTCAGTTCTTGGGCCATTATTATTTTCAATTTATGTAAATGACGTACCGAATGTACTGTCAAAATGCGATGTCCAAATGTATGCTGACGATCTACAAATCTATATGAGTCGTCCGGTTAGTGAAATATCTGAATGTATAAATGGACTCCACATCAACCCGTCGAAGTCCAAGTGCATGGTCATTTATAAAAAAAGCTCAACACAAGCAGCTTGCCGAAACTTAAAATAAATAATTCTTTTATTGACTATGTAGACCGTGCTAGGAACCTAGGTATTACTTTTAATTATAAACTTACATGGAACGATCATATTAATTGCGCAATTGTTAAAACTTACTGTCACCTTCGCCAGCTTAGAATCATCCGAGACTTCATGCCAATAAAGACTAAGCTCAAAATTGTAAATACTTACCTTATTCCAGCATTGTTTTATGGGAACAAGCAAAAACTTAACGTAGCTTTTAATAATATTGCCAGATTTGTTTTTAATAAGAAGCCTACTGACCATATCTCGACATACGCAGCACAAATCTTTGACATTGACCTTAATTCCTGGATAGATTTGCGAACATTAATACCAATTCACAAAATAATCACAACCAGGGAACCAGCCTATCTCTACGAATTGTTAAGCTTTGCAGTCTCCAGAAGGTCAAACAACCTTATAGCAGTCCGAAATAGGCTATCTTGTAGTGATGGTCACTTCTTCGCATTTGCTGTTCGACTTTGGAATATGCTGCCCAATAATATTAAAACAATTAGGTGTGTACCGCTATTTAAACGAAACATAATAACTCATCTTAAAACTAATTAATTATAATCTATCTATACAAATATATAAAAGTGAAAGTATGTTTGTCCCTTATGGGCGTCTAAACCGCTGAACCGATCTTCACGATGTCATGTCTGTGAAATGGTCCAAAAACCGCGAAATTTGCAAAATTAAACCGTTCATCCGATTGCAATGAAAATTGGGGGAATGGTTGAAAGCTTGCCCGGAAGGTTTCCGCAAAAATTTCAAATTTTAAGTTAAAGCTTTGGGAAATTGATCGACGCTTGCCCAGGAAGGTTTCCAAGTAGAAGAAACCGCGAAATTTGCAAAATGTTCGTTTGTTATAAAACTTTGGAGAATGTTTGGACGCTTGCGCGTGAAGGATTCTGATTTGAAGAAATGGGCGGAAAATTTTCCAAGAACCGCGATAATTTAAAAACAGTACCGTTTATCCGATTGCGATGATATTTTGGTCAATGGTTAGACGCTTGGCCGCGAAGGTTCCTAAAGTCAAAAAATTGCGAAATTCGCAAAATTATGCCGTTTATCCGATTTCAATCAAACTTTGGGGATTGAATTGAACGCTTGCTCGGAAGGGTTTCTAAGTTGAAGAAATTTGCAGAAAATTGTCCAAAAACCGCGAAAATGAAAAAATTTGAGGTTTCGGTAAATCTTTGGATAGTGGCTCGACGCTTGCCCGGAAAGGTTTCCAAGTAGAAGATATGGGCGGAAAATGGTCGAAGAACCGCGAAATTTGCAAAATGTTCGATTTTGATGAAGCTTTGAGCAATGGTTCTACGCTTGCCCGCGAAGGTATCTAAATTGAAGAATCATAAAACCGCTAAATTTCAAAAACTTTACCGTTAATCCGATTGCCATAAAACTTTGGGCAACGCTTGCTCGCGAAGGTTTTAAGGTCCGAAAATCGCGAAATTTGCAAAATAACCTTATGAGTATTTATGATGCGCTTAGTGCAATGTAATAACATTGCCGAATGGAAGCTGTAGATTAATTACACGGTCCAAAATATTGCGAAATTTGCAAATTGTTGATTTGAGACTGGATTATTGTGAAGATTTGATATAAAGCAATTGTAAACGTGTAAATAGGAAGTATTAACCAAACGGTCAAAAAAGTCACGAAATTTGCAAAATATTCTTGATTTTAGATCAGAGGCAGGCAAGAAATACATTCACATTTTTGCATTGGTGTGTGTGAGAGCAGCGCAAAAATCTCTCTCTTTTCCAGTAGCAACGACTGCGTAGCGAACACGTAACGCAGCGGAGCTTTAACAGTTTATACCGTGTGAGTGGAAGCAGCGCTGCTTTGAGATTTTTCGTATGCACACCAGATAGCAAGATGCCGGCCCCTGTTTTAGATTATCATGAAGACGTTTATATAGAGAAAAGGGTCGAACGGTTCAAAATGTTTATACCGACATGCTGCCTGCACTAGATTGAATATAATATCTCTCTCTTAAGAATCGTAAGAACCCGGTCGACGCCGGGTATTCAGCTAGTATACAAATAAAACTAAAATTTTGACCATTCTTAGGGACGTTTTGTGATTAACCTATACTTATGTCTGAAATCTCTTTAATATTTTCGTAAGGTACTATTTCTGAGCTTTAAATCAAATTATATCAAATATTTCTTAGATTTTTTGAATACATGCGCTTAAAATGACCATATTTGGTACCGCCTATAGGCAACTGGACGATCTAGCAGGTTTACAATTTGTTTTGTTAAGCCCAGTACAGAGACGCTGAGAATTTTCTCGCAGCGGGAATTGTTTCATAATTCTCAGAGCGGCCTCTGAGAAAGTAGTGTGAACAGGCAACAGCAAAAGGGCAAACGAGGCGGTTTATAAAATTTAAAATGAAGTCACTAAGTGGAATTTAGAGGTCACAGACAATGCCATGGAATTTTTTATGGAATTAGAATTAGCCTGATACCACATTAACGCGACGCCGTAGTCTTAGTAATAGCCATCTCCATAGACTGGAGATACTCATCGGGCGTATTAGAGCAGGAACAGGAACATGCATATGGATTCAAAGGTGGCTGATAAATGGCGCCTGGTATTAAACAATTAGTGACCACAAAAGGGACGTCGAGACCAAAAGGAGCCATCACAGCTGGCGTGGACAGAACGGTCGCTTGAGGAGGCGCCACTATAACGGGCTGTAGAGGCTGCGGCTCAGGTTGTGTCTACATGTGTTCCAGCATTTTGGGGGAAATGACAACCATTCACATCCACCGGAGTAGCAATCCGAAAAGGATTCTCCGACACTAATGGGGGCGTTGTGCAGGTAAGCCACGAAATGCATTTTAATGGCCATGTTTAATTTTGATCAGCGACAATTGTTCTTCCTCCGTAAAGTTCTCCAAATTACTTTTAGATGGTTTTTTGCCTTTTTTGCTTCCATTTTTTTTTGTTCTCAAAGGTACCTCTGACATTTATCAACAATTCTTCATAATTTCTATGACCCCCTGCGAGAATTTATCAGCTGTGCGGCCTAAAACCGAGTTAGCAGACCATGCTCATTCTCAATACAAAAATAATTTGTATGGCAGCTACAAGAAGTGACCATCCGATTTTCGCGGTTCCGACATATGTGCAGAGTGCAGCTAAAAGATATCTCTGTGTAAAATTGCAGCTCGATAACTTAAAAAGAAAGAAACATAACATACTCTGTGCTGCCCATCACCGTTGCGACCGGTGCTGCCCATAATTGTTCGTTTTCCTTATAACTCGACAACCGTTCATTCGATCTTTACCATTTCTTTGGCAGATCGATAAATAATCCTGATTACTTAATATGTTCGACGAGCGAACCTTCTATCTATAAAACTGTGGGAGATATGCCGTTTTTTCCAATTTGCGGGGTCGGGAGGGGGCGTGGCAAAAATGGAAAATAAACTTGATCTGCCTGCAGGTACAAGATGCATATGTCCCATACATGTCAAACCTCTATCTCTTACCATCTCTGAGATCTGTTTGTTCATACGGACAGACAGACAGACGGACGGACAGATTGACATGGCCAGATCTGATCAAGAATATATATACTTTATAGGGTCGAATATACTTCATTCTGCCTGTTACATACTTTAGCACAAACTTAATACACTCTGAGTACCTCTGGTACAGAGAATAAAAACTGTTAAACCTACAACACTGTGTCAATTGCTTCCAATGTTTTTTTGGTTCGCCATAATACATTTGTCCCATATAATAAGTTTACATTTTTGGAGTACTTTACGGTGATTGATCAATAAAACGCAATTCACTTCCAAGTGATCCGCCCACGCTCAGTTCAACTCGGAGCTGGTGAATAAATGAATATATATTTTGAAACTCGTTATTTTTATACATATTGATTAGTTGACCCCTGAACTGACGTGCTAGCATTGTGCCCCTCTCGTTTGGGAGTTCGGTATCTTAATCTACTTTTGGATGGCCTCTGCGCTTGTGTTCAACTCAAACTGATAGTTGCACTTGATCTTTCTGTGATTTGCATGTTCAACGACAATTTAAGTACCAAATGCGCTGATTGACCACCAAACAAAACAGTTGATGCAGTTCTTAATGAAGCGATTGCCAGTGGAATATCATTTCGTGATCGTATGTTTGCCAAAATTAGTGAAATGAGAAAAGTTTTGACTGTGCCTCCAGGTGCATCCAATACAATCCACCGCTTTTGCTTGAGTTTGTCTGCATAGTTCTGTTATGCGTTGTTTTGGCACCAAACTAGAAGAAAACCACCCATTTTATTTATCGTGCAACCACTCCCCAAAGTTTTATCGAAATCGGACGATCGGGATAATTTTGCAAATTTCGCGGATTTTTGAACGACTGAACAAAAATTGGAGTCAAGTGGAGAATCAATTGATGAATTACTTGAAAACACTTGAAAAGTGTATTAAAATTTTGGCCAGAAGTTTGGAACGCATAGAAGGAATCATCTCCGACCACATAAAGTATATAAAGGGTGATTTTTTAAGAGCAATAGGAAAGTTTTAAAAAAAAACACATAAAATTCAGAAAAATGCATGAAATCTTTATTTGAATCGATAGTTCGGTCCATATAATTTAATGTTTGAAGATTATTTCATGCAAATGTTGACCGTGACTTATGGTTGTGACTTGTGGCTTAGTCCAATTTTGGCATACTCTTTCCAACATTTCGGCCGGTATCTCACGAATAAATGCTTCAATGTTTTCTTCCAATGCGTCAATTGAAGCGGGCTTGTCTGTATAGACATGAGCTTTAACATAGCCCTACAAAAAATAGTCTAAAAGCGTTAAATCGCACGATCTAGGCGGCCAATTGACCGGTCCCGAACGTGAAATAAAATGTTCACCGAACTCGCCTCTCAATAAGTCCATTGTTGCGCGTGCTGTGTGGCATGTGGCACCGTCTTGTTGAAACCACATGCCATGCAAGTCAAGCTCTTGCATTTTGGGCAAAAGGAAGTACGGTCCAATGATGCCACCAGCCCATAAACCGCCCCAAACTGTGACTTTTTCTGGATGCATTGGTAGCTCTTGCAATGCTTCTGGCTGATATTCACTCCAAAATCGACAATTCTGCTTATTTACGTACCCATTGAGCCAAAAATGAGCATCGTTGCTGAACACAATTTTTCGGTAAAAAAGTGGATCTTCGGCCAACTTTCCAAGAGCCCATTCTCCAAATATTCTACGTTGCGGTAGGTCGTTCGGCTTCAATTCTTGCACCAGCTGTATTTTGAAAGGCTTCACACCTAAATCCTTCCGCAAAATTTTCCACGTTGTTGAGTAACAGAGTTCCAATTGCTGCGAACGGCGACGAATCGATAATTGATGGTCATCATAAACACAGGCTGATACTGCTGCGATATTTTCTTCAGTTCGCACTCTGCGTAAGCGTGTTGGTGGTTTAATGTCCAACAATGTAAATTTGGTGCGAAATTTAGTCACAATAGCCCGAATAGCCGCATCAGTGGGTCGATTAAACTGACCATAAAATGGAAGAAGCGCGCGATGAACTTTCTTAATAGAGCACGCATTTTGATAATAAAATTCAATAATTTGCAAGCGTCGTTCGTTTGTAAGACGATTCATGGTTAAATTAAAGACCAAACTGAAGATGTTTGACAGTGAAACAAAACACGAAACGTGCGTGAGCTGTTTAAACCAGTGTTGCCAAAAAGATAATAGCCTGATGCCTCCTTTGTTGTGTTGTGCGCCTCTGTTTAAAGTTATGCCAATAGCATAGTAAGACCTCGAGCCAGTAAAAATTGCAAGCAAAAAGATAATAGCTAAAAAATCACCCTTTATATTCTTGAGCAGCATGACAAGCTGAGTCGATTCAGCTTTGTCCGTCCGTCTGTCCGTCCGTTAGTCCGTCCGTCCGTCTGTCTGTTTTTATGCGAACTACTCCCTTAGTTTTGAATCAATCGAGCTCAAATTTAGCACAGAGTCATCCTTTAGCTGCACACTGCACATATTACGGAACCGCGCGGATCGAATGGTTACTTTTTGTAGCTGCCATAGGAATTTTCTGTATCAAAAGTATTAAAACTTCGGCACAGGCTTTCTCGTAATAGTATTTCTTTCTGTAGGCTGACAAATTTTTGTCAAAGTTCCGAAGTACGCAGTCAATAAAAAGGATAGTTGTTGATGATCCATTGTATGATTTTGGTACACACTTGAACTGGATATTAATTAATATTTTTTTTGGATATTAAAATATTTATTTATTCAACGGAGCTGAAATATCAAAAGGATACAAAAATATCCAGTCCAAATAGGACTTTCTTTTCTGTGTGCTTGCTACAAAAGTACATTTACCACGGTATAATATTCGAAATTTCCCCCAAAAACGTTTAATTTGTCAATATCATGCAGTTTGTGCCATTAAGTTGGGTTATCTAAGCAATTCAAAACAAAACTGACTCTGCATGAATATAATCAAATTACACACGTTGTGTGTGGTTTTTAATGTCCTCCCCAGTTAACCTCATTTCTTAGCATCCTCCGTCCCATCGTCAAATAACTTTTATGGCACGCACACCTGTATTCACATTTTTCGCTGATCTGCAGCATAAAATGCCATCAAATGTTTCAACTTCCATCAACACACACACACACACTTACACAGGAGGGCAAACACCTGCTGTCAAACCCAAGCAAACCCATCCATGTAAATATTACGCATAAAAAATAATAAAAAGGTAACCGAAAAGGGGGGGAAGTTTGTCTCGTGTTTGACTTTTGGCTTGATATGTGCATGCAAACGCATAATCAAGCGTAAAGCAAGCACAACACACGCATATCCTGTGTATCCTTTATGCTGCTTACATTTAATTTCACCTTCAGCTTCAATTTCTCGGTCTCGGTCTCCTGTTTTGGGCAATGTCCTTCCTCTTCAGCCAAGACGTCGCGTCCTGTGGCGTCTCCTTGTTGTCGTCTGTGCATTTGACAGGAAAAATTAGTTGGCTACGAAAACTTTTGGCCCCCGAGTCTGTGACTGTGTGTGTGTGTGCTCTATCACATCCTTCGTCCTGGCAGTTGTAAATTTTTTTTTCTTTTTGGAACCGAAAAACCATAAACAGGTGTTGTTGTTGACGCTGCGTGTGGCCTGCCGCACAATATGTTGTTCCTTGTTCCTTCTTATAATCCTTGTACGTATGTAGAAGTGATGTGTGGTATGCAAGATAAGAGATGAATACGTGACACGATAAAAAACAGAATTATCGAAGGATTCAGAGAACTTCTATTTGAGTTTAATGAATTTGTTAAGTATTTTAAAAGTTTTTTGTGGTCTGATTTCTTTTTTGGATGCTTGCTCTCGTGTCACGCTGCCAACGCTGCTCTATGCGTCTGTCCTTTTTTCTATATAATCCGCTTGCCCAGCACTGATCCCTTACCAACTGCCTTTCATTCTCCTTCTCATTGCCAACGCACAATGTCCTTGCAGCCTGATGCTGCCAGACATTTCGTAAACAGTTTCAGCACAAAAAGTTATTAAACTTAATGCAGTTTAATTGACCTTTTCTGGGAAAAACTTTGCGCCGTCTGCCGTTGGCAATGAAACATCCTGCCAGCAGGTACCGATTGGAGTCCGGGTCCTTGATCTGGGTCCTGGGTGCTTGCCCGACAGTCTCAAACATTTGCTTCACATTATTACTTTCAATTAAGGCTTAAACTTATTGACTGGAAATTTTAATATGTTATTTATTTACAATTAACGCCAAATGGAAAATGCTTTCGTGTACAACTGGGCGTATGATTTATATGATGTTGGTCTCAGCCCACACACAATTGTACTCTAACTATTGTTTAATGCAATTTCCTTGGTTTGTTTGTGTGTGTGCGTAGGGGGGAAGGGTAGTAAGTGTAACAGTTGCTGCTCTTGTAAATTGGAAAGGGTTTTTGTGTTGGATTTGGAAATTTGAAATGAAAATGAAATTATTTATGATGCTCATTTGATGCGACAGCTTTTGGCCAGCTAACGTTGGTCAGTAGGGGTGGTGGAAGGGGGGTATAAGCAACAGCTGTCAAGAAATGTGTGAAATTTATGACCAAGTTGAAGGATATGAAATTAAATTGATGGAGTTGCAGTAATTAAATTCGATGAGAAATATTTTATGACCAGCAATAGCTTCTTCTTTTCCTGGTAAGCATATCGATTATGCTATTAAATTTTAGCAACAGATTAATAAGCTATGAAATATTTATGTTTCTTTAAAAGGGACAAGAAATCACACATTTTAAAGACATTATCAAAACTTTATCTCTTTAAATGAGTTCCCTAATTACTTTGCAGTTCTATAGTTTCCTTTTCAAATAACTTTCCTATATTTTGTAAACTCGTTTCTAACTCAATCTTAAGTAAATTGAGCTTTAAGCCACGATAGCATTTAATTTTATAAATCTCAAAATTGTAATTTGTTTCCCAGTTTGCATTCTTTTAACCATCTTGAACAGTATTCCAAGCTCTTTCTGCTTACGAAGTTCTGCCTTTCACCATTTGTTTAACTCAGTCGCTGTTCACCACCACCTTCACTTTAACGTACACACATATTTTAATTTGTTAATTACTTAAGCTGACTGCAACTCTGCTGCAAGTAAGTAAAAAGCAGTAAATTTATATACCAAATAGCTACAGCCAAGCAAAGTAATCAGCATATAGCTGGGAGCCCTCTTCCCTCGCTGACCCTCCCTATGACGCTCCCGATACCGATGCATACCATTTTACGTACATGGGGGAAAAAGTGTTGCCTACGCTGAGAAGGCCTGGCTTGTGTAGAGAGGGGAAAGACATCAGAAACATATTAGCAGGCAGTCAAGTTAAGAAATAAGCGAAGGAAAAAATAAACGCAGACTTACGCATAGTTGTTGACTACCAGGAGCGGTTTAACGTCGGAAAAGGGAAATGATAAACAATTTTGAAAATATAATATTTAAGTTTTATAAAGAACTAGCAAATAACCCGGCTTGCTTCGCTACGCCGCCGTCAGTTAAGCTATTTTAAGCGATATCGGTATCAGTTTTTTTTCCGTCTTGGGATTTTATTTTACAAATTGGAAAATATTTGACCGTATCTTACTTACATCGGCTCAAAGCAGAGACTAGCTCTTATGCCCTGCACGCTGTTAAAAATAGTCTCACCTGATATTTGCGATCTTGGTGGTGGACTTTTAAAAATTAGAGCTTACAAGCCCAATTTGATAAAGATCGGGCCAAAAATATGGTTTGGCCATGAACACACATTTTGGGACATTTTTCACCAATTCTCCCACCATTCCTCAAAGTTGCAATGCCATCGGATGAACGCTATAATTTTTCAAATTTCGCGGCTTGAGCACCATTTTCCGCCCATTTCTTCAACTTAGAAACCTTCCCCGGCAAGCGTCCACCATTCCAATAAGTTTCACTAAAACCAAAAAATTGCTAAATATTGCGGTTCGTGCACCATTTTCCGCCCATTTCATCTACTTAGAAACCTTTCCGGGCAAGCGTCTAACCAATCCCCAAAGTTTTACCGAAATTAAGAATTTTGCAAATATTGCGGTTTTTAGATGATTTTCCACCTCCAGGTCCACCTCCATGTCCACTCGTTGGGAACTAAAATTCAACCCAACAACCTTTACCACCCAATTTCTACCAAGATGGGTGAATTTCATATAAGTAGTAGATCTCTGAAAATAAATTTCAGACTGATCGGATGAAAATCAAAAAAGTCGCATACAACAGTTTTCTTTAAATTTTCCACATTTCTCGACAGAATTTTCCAAAACCGGTTCCTAGTACTCACTTTCAGCATAAGATAAAACTACTGCACAAAATTCAGCTTTCTATCTCTAATGGTTTGGCCTGTGCGACGGTCACCAGTCAGTCAGGTTGAACAGTAGGAGACATCGGATTCTATGCAACTTTTTAAATGAAGACATATTGAAGTGAAAATCGGGACTTATACTAATTAAATATCCCTCTTTCCATTAAAAACTGCATATCCAAAATATCTTCTTTGCATATGCAAAATATGCAAAAAAATATGTAAATATGCAAAATATGTAAAATGTATTTAATAGTCTTAAAATTAATTTGAGTATAAAAATTTGGACTTAAATGTTATTTCTTTTAATTTAGAAGTTGTATAAATGAATTGTCGACGGCAAATTAATTTTGTGCTAGTAATTTTAATCCTTGGAGCCCACAAAAGTTTTATTTTTCAAATTCCCCATTAAATTAGCTTACGTCCTTCTTCCCCTGGCACATTTTACCGATCTTTCTCTGGATGTTCTAATTAACCTCATTCTTTCTGTAGAATTCCTTTTAAGAGATAAATGTCCAGACGGGTGATCGTCCATGACGGATGAACAAGTCAACGACTAAATGATGTAGACTTTTCCGTAACTAATAAGAACAGCTTTGTGTCAATAGCGTTGTCAGGGGGATAGAGTTTTAGCTTAGTGCGAGAAGGTTTTAACACTGCACACTGTGAAAGAATGGAAAACTGACCGGCATAAATTAATTAAGTCGTTTTCTTTGGCCTTAGAAGTGTCAAAATCAGTACTGGGGGGTTTTTTGGTGCTCTGATTTCATTTCTGATATTTTTCTGATTGGGTGGGTGGGGGCTGACTTATGGAGAGTGGAAAACTTAAAAAACCAAAGGGGATATTGTTTCATATGTCATTTTTGGCAATATTTTTCCAATCAGGAGATCGATGGGCAACCCAAGGAAGAGAAGGGAGGAAGTTTTCATACCAAACTAGTCCGATTTGGACAGTTTTTGATAGTCGCTTATGAAGCCTAACATTCTGGCCGATTTTCGTTAAGATCGGTAAATTTTTAGAAATAGCTCCTTTACAAAGTGAACCCAAAAATAAGGGAAAGTTAACTTCGGCTCGGCCGAAGTTTTTTATACCCTTGCAGTTTGTTTTTTAAAATAAGACTACTTTTCGGGCCCTACTTTTCTATCCGATTTAGACCAAATTTGGTGGAATCATGGAAAAGCATATTTTTATATGCAAATATGCAAAATATGCAAAAATGTTTTTAGCGATCTGAGATCGATTTTCAATAAAAATAAGATGTGTGCAATCAGAACTTAAGTCGGATAAACGGTTCAAAATATGCAAAATCCGCTGTTATATATAAATATATAGATTTGAATAACATAAAGATGTTTTTCTTATTAGAACCAAAGCTTTTTGAAATTCTACAATATAATATAAATGAATAGTTAACGATAACACGATTGGAAGTTTTCATAATATTGTAGTGAGTTAGGGACTCGTAGATAGCTGGCATCAGCAACCTGTTGGATAAATGTTTCTTCTACACTCAAAAAAATGATTTTTCTAGTTTTTAGAAATGTTTTTTTTTTTAATTTAAAGAAAATTTCTTGTTTTTAGACAGTTTTTTGTAAAACTAGAAAACATAGCCCGAAAATTTAAAATTTTTAGAAAATAATTTCTTAAATTTACAAATTCGGTTTATTTTCTTAAATTTAGGGCCTCATTTCTAGATGTTTTTCTAACAATTTTCTTAAATTAAAGGCAAATTCGCCCATTGAATTAAGAAAATAAAATATTTAGCACGGATACAAAAAAATTATGGCGACACCCATTAATGTTTGTAAGGAATGAACATTTCTTAAATTTACAAAAATACATTAGAAATTCGCCCTAAAATAAAAAAAAAAATGCATGTCGAAAATCGCCCTAAAATTTAAAAAAATATAATAAGACATTGCTTGTAATTCTCAAGTACGAATTCCCCGCCCTTGGAATATAAAAGGGGCAGCTGATATCCGGCCTGCTAAGAAATTCGCCTTAAAATATAGAAAAATAAATGAAGAAAATCGCCCTAAAAAAAATTATAAAAAGTATGTAGAAAATAGCCTTAAAATTTAGGTAAATATAAAAAGAATTACAAGCGGTATCTTGCAATTCTCAAGTTCAAATTCCCTGCTTTCGGAATATAGAAGGGGGGCAGTTGATATTCTGCTAGCTGAGTGCTTTGAGCATTTGACTCCCGCGTGCTTTGTTTTACTGTGATTACTTTCGTGTTGAAGTTATCTCCGATGTCCCGAGTTCGAGTCCCATACAAGGTAAAGTTAAAAAATAAAATAATGGTTACTATTTTAAATGTGTTTTCCAGAAAGAAGACTTTAGTGAACCAATAGAAAGAAAATATTCTATAAAAGAAATATGTAAGGGGTTGTACGCGTCTTGGTGTCGTCTTCCTTTTCTATCTCCACCCCCTCACTCCCATTCATCTCTAATACTTAGAAAATATCTAGAAATGTATTTTGAGAGTTAAAGGTCACCCATTTTCTTTGAATCGGCATACACTTAGTTCAATGAATTCAAAATTAGTTTCATTCAAAGATTTTATTCCTATGGAATTTAACAGAAAGCCGAGATCTCTTTATGATCTTGAAAGACTTAAAGCGACAGAGCTCAGAATATTTTTATTGTATACTGGACCCGTTGTGTTGAAAAACACTGTAGACACAGCTCGCTACAATCACTTTTTATTGCTCAGTTTAGGAATACGACTTCTTCTTCATAAAGAGTACTGTGTCTCTAAAAACCAATCAATGCTCACATTCAATTTTCATTGCCTAACGCATTTAAGCAAGCAGTCCCTGAACTTCGGCTTTTTGGAGACTTTTAGTACTTTTCCTTTTGAAAACTTCCTGGGACATTTAAAGAAAATGGTTAAAAAATCAGATTATTTAATAGAGCAATTATATAATCGTAATGTAGAGCGAAGTATTTTAAACGTTGTGCCTAAAAAAATTCTTTGAACCTTAAAAATGTCGCCAATTAAATTACACACAATGATTTGTATATCGATTTAAAAGAATCAAATTGGTTCAACTACATTAAAGATACCTAAAGATATCACAAAAGGCTCACAAACGAATTATTTGCGAGCTATCGGATACGAAACTTTCACTGCCACAAACTGAGCGACCAGTGATTCATTTTTGTATCGTTTTCGGATCTGTTAGCGATAGTTTTACACGTTTTTATTTTCCCGTAACTCTCGTTTGCACTATCGTTTACGAGGATTTGGTCCACTGGGGAGGTCTAAATTCGTTGTTGCACTGCGAGTATGTACACATGTACAAGTGTGTGGCCAAAAATGTTGCCGGTTGGTTGCAGTGGAACGGCTGGCGGCTGCTGCTAGATGAACATGTTCATATCCGTGTAGTCATCTGTAGAGCCGCTGTCGTCGATCGTTGAAAAATTTTGCGATACATACAGCTGGCCGCTGCTGCAAGTCTCACACACCACTGGAGATGAGTGATGATAAGCTTCGTGATAGTGTGGTAATCGATTGTCGCTCGTGACAAGTAATCGATAGTCGCTGGTGACTAGTGTGGGCGGAGGTGCCTTAAGAGCAGAAAGTATTTTGACAAAAATTTTTTACTTGGCTCTTTCATATTTTTGCACAAACTTAATATACTCTGTGTACCTCTGGTACAGAGTATAATTATTTAAGCTATAAGTTTCCAATGCGAGCTTTCAATTTTATTAGCTGGAAAGTTTTAAGCAAATTTTTGGTTCATTTTAAAATTGGTTGAATTATTTTTGTAGCCCCTTAACATAATTTGGGCGCTAAATAAACCGCATCACTACTCACATATCTTGTTAAATTTGTTCTCTCTCTCTCTTTTTCGCACTCACACCAAACTGCACATAAGCGCTTAATGAGTATAAATGAGCTTGATTGCATATTCCAAGGCGCTTGCTCGTATGTTGCGCCTTTGTATGCATGTGTGTGTGTGTGTGTTTTAATAGCCTGCATATGGCGTTGTAAAAGTTTTCATTACACAAACAGCAACATCAGCAGCATCAGCAACTTATTGGCCTGACTTTTAAGCGCAGTTAACACGCGGCGTATGCGTAATGCAAGGCAACCAAATTGAATACAGTTGCTCGTAAAATGCTTAAGCACCTGCAAAAAAAGGACGACAAGGACCGCAGGAAAAAGTCTACACGACTACACTTAACGCTAATTTGGCGTTTCACCGTCGACTGATTTTTGAGAAAAGCTGGAAAAAAAGAATTCTTTTTTTTTGCATAGTTATGGTTTGGCCTTCCAACCCAGCCATGTTTCCTCCTCGCTCCCTGGTATTTGTTGGGTAAAATTTCATCTGCGGTTGATTTTGATTGTGAAAGGATTTGCCAAATTGCTGTTTGCAACGGTGCGGCAAAAAATCAAAGGGATTTTCCAATACCAATACATTCATGTGGGAGTGAATCTCTCTCCGAGTGTGTGGGGTTTGTGGTTCTCACAATGGACCACCCGCTGCCCCCTTAGCAGGCGCTCACTTCAATGCGTTTAAACAACAGTTTAACAGCAGTTTGCCTGCCTTTTGTTATTGGTGAGGCTTTTGCTTTTCTGCATTTTGCAGCTGCCTTTGCCCAACCATGTATGGGCGAAAGCTCGATTTATGGAAATTGTGCAATATTTTTTGGAAGGCTAACGATTTTTTGCACTCTTATTTACTTTTTTTTTTTGTTAGTTTGTTGCCTGCTTGAATGGGAATCCCTTTTGGACTAAGTCTTAGGCTTAGCAACTTATGGGAGGGGAATTTATTTTATAATTCAACAATTTTTTCAAAGATATGGTAATCGAATTTGGTTCTATAAAATATAATGAAAATCTGTTTATGGAGTTCTATTTGGATTGTGAAAATTTTCAAAGAAAAATATAGACTTTTATTGGGTTTCCATAAGGGTCGAGGAATGGGCAAAGACTTTATTAGTTTCAGAATTGACTTCTAGGGTTTCTCGGTTTATCTAAGTTCAGACTCGACCTCGGGGTAAGGAAAATATAGCACACCAAACAAATAACATTTTAAGTAAAATGCTTAATAACCAATAATATTCAAGAGTCAGCAAGAGCAACCATTAGAAACTGGGCCATTATATCAACTATTTATGCACAAACAGAATAAATTCCAATTGAACAACCAATAAACAGAATCTCCTGCTAAGCCCTCCAACTGTCTATTTATTAATAAAGCTTTTGACTTTGTGCCCAATTTTCTATCTTTCCCCCCACCTTTTCTCCGTCTTGCCTCGAGATATGCGAAAACAAAATTGAGGAAAAACGGAAATCGTTCAAAGTGGAATGCAAGCCAATAACTTTGCATTTAATTTTTGCACAATTTTTGCCGCCAAAGGCCAAATAAATAACTTGGCAGCGTAGTCGCTAGAATATTTCTGCCCATTTTGCTCTCATAATTATATGAAATGCGGGCGCATTAAAAATTAATAACTAAAACTGCCTTTGGCATTGGCTCTAGCAGCTCCTAGAAAGTGGGCGTGGTCCACAGAGCAAAACTGAAAGCATATTTAATAAAGTGCAACAGCGCAAAAAGGAAAAAATAACAATGAGTGGGAGAGAGAGAGGGAGAGAGCGGAATAAATATGCAGCTTATTAAGCATACGCCAAGCAGGCCAAATAATGGGAAAAATGCCTGGGAATGTGCATTAAAATAATGAGAAATTAAACAGAGATTGCATAAAACAAATTAAAAATGCTAAGAGAAATGAGAATTTGCAAAATGGATGCTTTGGATTAACTAGAAATTATTTTTCTGGAAGGATAAGTGTTGATTTTTTTGTATTTTTTAGAATTTTACATTCCCTTAAAATTATTTTTAATAAAAAATTAATAATTTTGATAAACTTAAGTCTTGAAAATGTCTTTTTCACTTGTTTATGACGCGATGTTTATAATGCCCTTAATTGGACGACATTAACTATTCACTATCAACAGGATTTTTTTGGATTGTTTGATTCACAGTTGATTAGGTTAGATTAAAGTGTTAAAGTGTAGTCAACGAAACAATTGGGAAGAAACCTGATGCATCGTTCGAATACCAGAACAGTAAAACCACTTCGTTTTGTTTCTTTGAATCGAGAAATGAACACGCCGTAAGACTTGGCCTGCTGTCCTTCTGGAAGGATAGTTACTATATAGGGTAGCGATTCCACTCAAAGTGAAATAAGTAGTCTACTAAAGCTCTGTTTTCTTACTTAGTTTTTCTTACTGTAAAGGTTGGAACGCTTGGAGCCTGTGTCCCAACGCACCCGAGCTAATGGGTTTCCTCGACAAGCACAACATCGATGTTATGCTTGTCACGGAAACCTATCTACGAGAAGGCGTACATTGTGTCCAGTGTCGGTGCTGAAGACAGCTGGAGAACTTACGATCGCTGCAGCCTACCTCCCACCACGAATACCATGAACGCAAGCTGATTTTGACTGACTCCTGGAACAACTTGGACAGAAGTTTATTATAGGAGGTGACTTTAAAGCCAAACATCGATTATGCGCTCTTTAATGTCATCACGGACTCCTCCGCCCTGGTTCTGGCTACTGGACGTCCGACCTACTACCCCTGTAACCGACGACTTTTTGTAACCGATTGACTTTTTCATATAAAAAAGGTTTCAAGCCGCCCAACTTACTGTGAAGGAGGAGTACGAATTATCCTCAGATCATATTCCTATTCTGGCTACTATCCCACACTTCCACAAAACGCCCCTCTCTCCCTTTCGACTAAGACGATCCCCAAGAGGCGATTCTGGTACCTCGGATTTGGATCCAACATAAGCCGAAACCTTTCTTCGAGCTGAGTTGGCCGGACTTGATCCCCATCCGTCCCTCTTTCGAAGAATACCTGAAATCCGTCAACTAGATGTGAAATTTTTTTTTTTTTTAATTTAAAATGTAATTTTATTGAGCTTAGTGACCCTATTGCATCTAAGTTTTTACAAGCTATTGTTACTCCTAAAAATAACTTATGTTGTAGTGTTTGTTTTGATTTTAGTATTAGACATTTGTTGTGTTGTGTGTTTGTTTACGTGTAGTTCTAGTTCTAGGGGTTTTGAGTGCTAGGTTTGTTTTATATTTAGATTGTTATTGATATATATGTGATAGTGTTGTGTAATGACTGTGTATATACAAAGTTTATATTTTAAAGCTATAAAGGTAAGTATTTTGTGTGTGATTTATCATTGGGTAGTATGTTTTCATGTCAGGTGAGTGGTAAGTTGTAGCATGTAAGTTGAATTGTGTTCATGGACAGGTAAGTAACTTTGTTTTCTAATAAGTATTATTAAGGTATGATAATATGATACGGAAAGAAAATATGGTAGGTTTAAGGTGAGTATGTACAATGTGGTAGGGTTTTCGAGTATACATAGGTGGAATTTCAGTCTTTTCGTAATATATGACAGGGGGTGGTTGAATGGTAAGCCTATATCCTTCGGTTAGCCAAGTCAGTGGGATGAATCCTCTGAAGTCTCCGTCTGGCCCTGATCCCGTTTATCCTTCTTCTTCTGAGCAGGCGTCTGGCAGGCGTCTGGTTTTGGGTGGCATGCTACCTTGTCAAGGTAACGTGCGGCTTGTCTATTAATGGTATCGCCGACCATAGGGACACCACAATCTCTCTCTATGTCCTTGGTTCTGATGAACCACTCTGCACCAGTGACTCGTCTGAGAATTTTTGCCTGAAAGACCCTAATTTTGTTCAGGTGGGTCTTGGCGGAGATGCCATACACCTGGATGCCATACCTCCAGATCGGTGCCAGGATCACTTTATATATCAGCACCTTGTTTTTCAAGGACAACCTGTTGTTTTCGTTAAGGAGCCAGCCCATTCTTGTTGCCTTGCTTCTCAACTTGCCAGCCACTTCCGAGGTATGCTGCTTAAACGTGAGTCTCTTGTCAAGTGTGACCCCAAGGTAATTATGTCCCGTTTTGTGTGGGAGCACCTCTCCGTGAAGGAAGACTCCAGGGCATATGTCTCTTCTGAGTGTGTGAGTGACACCGACACATTTCTCAGGGTTGACTGAGATATTTCACCTGCAGGCCCAGTTCTCAAACCTTTTCAGGTATTCCTGCAGTGTATCTGTTGCAGCATAGATGCACTTATCCCGTGACATTATCGCTGTGTCGTCAGCGAACGTCGCGATCAGCAGGTCCTGCGAGTCTGCGATGGGGATATCAATCGATGTGGGCATGTCTGCGGTGAAAAGGCTGTACAGGGTTGGGCCAAGTACGCTGCCTTGAGGTACTCTTGCTCGAATCCTCTTCTTCTGGGATGCAAGGCCATCCTGGACCACTCTGAAGGTTCTATCAGAGAGGAATGATTGAACCATCAAGAAGATTTGAGGATTGAGCGTTCCCTTGAGCTTGGCCAGCAGGCCATCATGCAATACACGTTCAAATGCCTGTTGGATATCCAAGTACGCTGCCACAACGTTCTCCTTGGCGTGGAATCCTTCCAGGACAAAGTTGACCACCCTGTGTGGTTGTTCGGGTGTGTCATGCCTTAGGCGAAAACCAAATTGGAACTTTGGTATCCTCAGTTTCACTGCAGGAGTCTCCAAAATTCTCCGCAGTAGGCATCTCTCCAGCAGTTTGCCGAAGGCTGGTAGTAGGCTAATAGGCCTGTAAGAGTCCAGATCGTCTGGTGGCTTTCCGGGAAGATATCGAAGATGCTGTTGCTATCTTCCTAAATAAAGTACAACAAGCTGCCCTGAAGGCTACTCCCCCCACTGGCCAAACTTATCAACCCGAAGGACTCTCTACTGGACTTAACCCTACTGCTGAGGAGTTGCTTTATTTTAAAAAGCGGCTAAGGAGGGAGTGTAACCGCACAAATGACCCCCCGATTCACAGAATATACCGCAGAGTTGCCAACAGAGTAAGGAAGGTCCTTGCCACTCTCAGACGAGAGGCGACAGACCGAATGCTGGAAAAAGCTTCTGCGGATGAGAATTCCAAGTTTGCGCTTTGAAAGCTCACCAAACGATTCAAGCGGCAAGTTGCGCCAAAGTTCCCAGTTCAATGTCCTGATGGTTCCTGGGCAAAATCTCCACAGGACCGAGTGGAAGCCTTTGCCCTGAACTTAGAAGAGCGGTTCCATCCGTATGAAACCTCCTCGCCCCGCCGGAACCAACTAGTCTCAGATGCCCTCGATAGCCCCCTCCAAATGGCCCTCCCAGTTCCGCCAATCAACTTCCCTGAGGTGAAAGGGAAAATCAAGGATCTGGTGGTACGTAAGAGTCCAGGCATTGACAACATTGACAACAGGAAAATGAAGCTCCTGCCAGACTTATTGTTCTTGGTGCTCATCTTAAACGCGGTTTTGAGACTAAGCCATTTTCCATCACCCTGGAAGAAAGTCAGAATAGTTCTCTTTCACAAGAATGGAAAACCACCCTCCTGCCTTGATTCCTACCGGCCGATTAACCTACTATCCACCCTTCGAGCACTGTATCCTTCGAAGAAAGCATGATATTCGATCTATTCGAAAAGCCAAACCCGATTTTCAATTTGGCTTCCGACTGAGCCATGGAACTGCCGAACAATTACATCGAGTGGTCAACTACATCCTCGAAGGCTATGACGGGACCTTGACATCCATCAGGCCTTCGATAGAGTGTGGCACGAAAGTCTGCTCTCGAAGATCAAGAAACTTCTTCATCCCCAACTGTACCTGCTAATCAAGAGCTTCCTGACGGACAGAGCTTTTGAGGTTGCATGGGACAGAGCGACATCCCAAACAATGTTCGACCGCCAGGGTAGCGTATTGATACCACGCTGTACTCCCTATTTACTCACTATTTTCTCAGAGCTTCAATAAACGCTTGAAAACCCCGGAAGAACTTTTTTTGCAGTGTGTGGACGTATGTTAGAGTGTGTGTACATGTTTACACAAGAAGTCAAGGGAACAGGGTATTTTGTAGTCGGGGCACCCGACTGCAGCTCCTTCTTACTTTTTTTAGTTCTGGTCACACTAGGCATACGATCCACGCTGACGCAATATTTGATGGCGTAAGCTGAAGTACTTAGGTCGTAAGTCCATTGGGGCCTTAAGGAAAAGCGACTAAAGGTAAATAAAAATGTAGGCCAGAGGGATTCCACCAATAGGTTCCCTTTTCATACTTAGCCTACCTGTTTTACCAATCGAACGTTATCCTTATCCAAGGTAATGGCCTTGGTAAAAAACTTCACTTTAAAATGTATCAACCATTTGTAATGCATATAAATATCTACTAAAGCTTCTCATGACCATAAATTTTGTTTTAAACATTTTTTTCTCCCCTTACTTCGCTTGCACGCAGCCAGGCTCGGAAAGTCAAAGGCTTTATTAATAATTACAGACAGCTGCAATTGAGAAGGGAGGTGGGGTTGATAGATAGCAGCTGCTTTTCATTTAACTTTATTTTTTAAGCTACTTTACAGTTGCTCTTCCATTTTGCCCAACTAACGCCATTAGTTGGGCCATTGAGCGCTTTGTTGGCTTTCAATAAAAATTTCCATTAAAATGGCCTCCGTTCTTTGCTAGCTCCCTATCGGCGCGGCGCTCCCTTTCCACGTCTCGCATAAAATGCGTATGCATATTGCCAACTTGCAACTTGCTGCTGCTGCTGGTATAGCTGGGCAGTAAATTTTAACTACTGCCAGGCAACACCAACTCCACTCTAGCTCTCGCCTGTTTCCACCGCCTTCGTTTGCCCACAGTTAGACAGATAAATGGCGGCTAGTTTTGCGTTTGCATGGCTAATGGAAATTTGCATTCAGTTGGCGGCGCTCACCAAATGCGCTGAAAGATTATTTTTCTGGGCGTCAGCTGCAATGGCCTTTGGATGAGCTGCAATAAGTATTCTAAACTTTTTATATTTCTAATCTTTGCTTTTTTAAAAGTGACCAGGTTAGATTGGCAACTTTCATAAAAAGTAAGAAATATTTTAAAACTTTTTTTTGTACGGCCACTTTGTCTTTTAGAGTGACCTTACAACAATATCTACTGAGTAAGGTTGAGTAAAATAACTTCAAACTTTTTGATGAATGTGGCAAGTCAGATCTGGTCACACTTAAATTAGGTAAGGGGTCAAAAATATAGAAAAAATATTGCCAGTGTGACCATACAACAAAATATACTGAGTCAAACTTTTCAATGGAATTGACAAATCTGACTTGGTCACACGCAAAGAAGCTAAGGCGGGCAAAATATAGACAAAAATTAGTCAGTCTGACCATACTAGAAAACGAACTGAGTAATGCCCTGTCCTCACAACAACTGCATTTTGCATTTTTGCATTTTTTAAAATGTACATTTTCGCCAATTGACGAACTTTCAAACACTACATTAAGGCGCGCTAAAAAGGCAGAAGGTTAGAATTGGCATTTAATTTATACTTTTATTTATACAGAAATTAAAGACTCCCAATGAATCACAATTGGTCTGAATAGGCCGGAAGCCATCTGTTGGACCCCTGGCCAGAACTCACCAATGGATTGGCCGCCGCACTAGCTTTAGCATTAAAAGAGAATAAATTGATATGGTTGAACTTTAAACCCTTTCCAACATAAGATGTTATGTTTCTAGCAGCTAAATAACTCATATTTATCATTTATGTTTAATTTGTATGCTTTATGCAAAGAACAAATGTTCTCAAACTGCAAATGCAGATGTAACACAATGAGGACAGCAAACTGCATTTTCTGTGATGACGTTTCCTTTTTTAAAAATGTGCTTTAGTGAGGAAGTCTTATTAGATTGTGCTAAATTATGTCAAGCATTTTAATGAAAGTGACAAATCAGACTTGTTCACACTCAAACTAGCTAAGGCGGTAACAATTAGTTAGTGTGGCCATATACAAAAATGTATTGAGAAAGGTTGAGTTAAATTTCGTGAAACTCAAGTCAGAACTGTTCACACATAAAGTAGCTAAGGCTGCTATAATATAGACAACAAGAAAGATAGTCGCCCATAATTGTTTGTTTTCCGTATAATTCGAATATCGTTCATCCGGTCTTTAAAATTCCTTCAGCGGATCGATAAAGAATCCCGAATAGTAAATATGTCCAGAAGGTTCGAACCTTCTATCTATAAAACTGTGAGAGATATTACGTTTTTTCCAATTTGCGGGGGCTGGAGGGGGCGTGGCCAAAATTGAAAATAAACTTTATCTGCCTGCAAGTATAAGAAACATATGTTCCATTCATGCAAAACCTCTATCTCTTACCATCTCTGAGATCTGTTCGTTCATACGGACAGACAGACAGACGGACAGACAGAAGAACACTTTTGAACAAACTTAATATACTCTGTGTACCTCTGGTAAAGAGCATAAAAATAGTCAGTGTGACCATTCAACAAAATGTACAAGCTTCTTAATAGAAGTGACAAATTAAGACGGGGAAAAATATGGACAAAAATTAGTCAGTGTGGCCATATAAAATAATGTACTGAGACCAACTTCTGAACAAAACTGACAAATCAGACTTGGTCACACACAAAGTAACTAAGGTGGCAGAAGTATTTACTCCAATTAGTCAGTAATGAAAGTGACAAATCAGACCTGGGCACACTTTACGTAGCTAATGCTGAATGTATATTTTGAGGGTAAAAGAGTCAAAATGAGCGTACAACAAAATGTACCAAGTCAAGTGTTGCTAAATAATATTGTAAAATGGCTTGACACAGCCCCAAAGGGCCAAGGCCGAGCCTCTCTCAATCTCTTGGCTTGTGCGCTTCTAATTTTTGTACAAGAGAAAAGGACCTACAGCTTAACGCCGAATCCGAACGGCAGTTTGAGAAGCTTTCCATGGCTAATTACTACAAAGCTGGCGCCAACAGCAGAGAGGGGTGACCGGGTGTAAAGTTTATTCAAAGAAAAATCTTTTTCATTAGATTTTCCGAGGCGGGATCGAACCCACGACCTCTTGGCCATCCAGGTGGCTTTAGATTTTGATTTGCTGCTCACGACTGCTCCATACAAAATGTGCAGTGTGGACATTAGGGAAAGTAATGGATTTTAAGAAATCAACTTTAAGGCTGGTTTCAATTTTATTTCTCTTTGGAGTGACCATTTTCTAGAACCCCGCGCTTGGCTGTTGCTTAAATTCTGCTGTTACTTAACTTTGAAAAAAGTTGTTAGTTTTGTCGCATTTCCAATATGATTAATTAAATGGATTAAGAATTTAATGTTTGCATTGCAGAATGCATACGAGCCTATTGTATAAATAGACCAACGGCCTAGAGTGAACGGAGTCATAAATGATCTAGTTTTCACAATTTCATTCGATATTTTTTGGTTTCTCGCCTTGGTGTAAACTGCCTTTGATTTGCTACTGCTTTTGATTTGCTTTCACGAAAATAAAATCGAAACCAAATCACTTTCAGGAATACCACTTATGTCAAACTGTTTAATGACAAAGGCTTATCTCTGGTCACTCTAAAAATATAATTTTGTTTTTTTTTTTAAACTTTTTTTACTTTTGTTTATGTTTACACCAGAGGCAGGCAAGAAATATAAACACATTTTTGCATTGGTGTGTGTGAGAGCAGAGCAAAAATTGCTCTGAATTTTAGTAGCAACGACTGCGTCAAGGCGCAAGCCGAACACGCAACGCGGCGGCGCTTGTACAGCTTATTCTGTGTGTGTGGAAGCAGCGCTGCTTTGAAATTTTTCCTATGCACACGAGATAGGAATGTGCCTGCCCCTGGTTTACACTGAGGTCGTACGACCGTTTTAGGTATTTTTTGTCTGAGACTGGTCGCCCGGGCATAGAAAAAAATGACAGAAGGCTTTGAATTTGGGAAGATCGTTGACCAAAAAGAATCAGTGCTGCCGGATCGTTTTTTCCCAAAAGTGTGGCAGCCTCGTGAAATTTTAATCGATAACTATCGGAATGGGAACCCGCGACAAATGAAAATGACAAGTTAAAAGTAAGTACAAAAAATGGAGACACATTTTATTATTGTTTATATTGCACGTTTTGTAGTGGAATAAAATAGAAAACGCAAAGTATGAACAGATGCAGCCGAGGCCATACTAATAGAGATGTGGTCAGAGCGGACCGCAAGAACATCCGTATATTTGCGGAGATGGCCAAAGAGCTCAAAAACTATGAGCTTGATTTTACGGCAATGGAACTGAAGAAAAAAAGATTCATTGCGCTGAAAATATAAGTAAGTTCCCTACCTTCAAAACTTTCCTCTATATGATTTTTGTAATTATGTGTACTTCTATCTTAGCCAAAAGAAAGCTGCAGTTGGACCATCCGGCGGTGCTCCATGCCAATGGTTGCATTTTGAAAGAGTCGCCCAAGTTATAAGCAGCTCGAAAGCCATAAATTTTGAGCTTTATACCGAGGAAAGCTTGCAATCATAAGCGTCTCCAATTAAATATGTGTTTTTTTTCAGAATCATATACAAGTGACGAGCAGTTGTTAGCCACGAATATGGAGGACATGTCAGCTAGCATGGAGGACTCATCGAGTAGTTCGAAGACCAAAAGGCGTAGATTGGACCGCAACGAGGCCTTCAAGCCCCATCAAGCAGAGTCAAATCGCATAGCAAGCGAGACAGCCGAAAGGATGCTTGAGTTCTCACAAGAGCGAAACCGTATCCAAGAGCGGATCGCCACAAGCCAGGAGAAGATGCTGGTAATATAAGCCAAGCAGTCGGAAAAAAAATAGTTCATTTAATTAAAAAAATTTTATTGTACCGAGACGATGGAATTAAGGAAAGATGCTAGAGCACATCGGATCTCGTTTGTCCATGCCCTCCCCAAGGCGCCGAAATCTTCCTTTAAGGTCCCCAAATGCATTCTCTACTACGCGTATATCTTTTGAGAGATGGTAATCATATCTACAACCATCTGCATCTGCGCCATCACGTATAGAAGGTTTTTTTTCCATGTTGCTGCCGAAATTTGAAAATTTAACACATAAGTTCCAATTTAATGTAAAGTAAACGTCAAACGGCTGATCTGATATTACCGACTATGTGACCGTACACTCAATGTAAACACCTAAAAGGACGTAGCCACAGAAAAAGTCGCACGATCGCAGTGTAAACTGACTATTAGAGTTCCATTCTCAATTTCTATTGTAGGACATTCCCACTTCGTCTAGTGCCAGCATGCATCATAATTCTCATTTCGAGTGCTACACTTTACAGTTTCTCTGCGAAAAATATGCGATATTGAGTGTTGTCTGGCTTGTGTGTGTGTGTGTGTGCGTGTGCGTGAATGCTTATAAATCTTAATTATGTACAATGCACATTTTCTAATTGACTGCACACTCACACACTCTCAACGTGGCTAAATATTGCTCTTTACCTGGCACTCCTCGTTGCCTGTCAATTATGTAAGAAAAGTGACCAAATTGTACAATTATTTTTCCTTCTCTGTCTGTTGGTCGCGTAATTTGTTTACCAAAAACTGGCCGAGTATTGAGAGTTGCTGGAAAATGTCCAACCAACTGTTAAATTTACTATTATACGGGCTATTATCCGGGACTGCTTCTGGCATCCATTAAGGGGACGTTTGGCCATAGGCAAATTTGGTGGGCTGTTGGCTGGGTGGGGGGGCGTGGCTGGGGTAAAGTTTATGCGCACATATGAGCTTTTAATTGCAATTTAATGGCCGGTCATTTATTATCTAGCGGCGACGACGACGACGGCGACGACGACAACAACAAGGACAAAGGACAAAAGCATGGGCCGGGCGATATTCCCCTCCCACACAAGGGGAGAAGGGGGGCTGGGAAACTTTGCAATTTTTGTTGCATACCGAACACATACAGCTGAATGCATGTACATATAGTGTGTGTGTACATAAACTGGGTTCAACACCAGGTCGTATACTTGATTTTTATTATTTAAAAACAAAAATTCTTTTTGGTTGTATGCCTAACTATAAAAGTTGCTAAATGCTTTTTACTGTTCGTATTTGGCCTGCCCATGGTTTTTACAATTTTAAGTTTTGTTTATATTTGTTGATGGGTAAATGAATGGAAATTGTTTATTTGCCCTCAAATGTATGCTACAGTTTTTTCAGTTATTTGTGCTTTTGTTTGGCTTTGGTGATGATTTGTTGTTTTGTCCAAAACTTCTCTATGGAATATGAATTCTTGAAATTTGGAAAACTATAAAAATATAGAGCACAGTGTTTGAGGGTCCCGAAACACATTAAAAATCACTTAATTTAGATTTAAAGGATACTTAATTCCTATTTTTGCTCTTTTCCATAAACATCGAGTTTTTTTTTTGCCAACTCTTCCATTTGCTGTTCATTCAATCAAATCAATTTTAGATAAAGCCAAATGCATTTTGCACCTGCTCATTTCGTATGCACGATTCAACACTGAAAACACAACACATAAACAATGTGAATAAATTTATACTCGACCCTCCACTCTCCCCCAGCCCAACCCCTCAAAATGAGCAACCTCTTTGAATTGACTTTTTGATGCAATTAAAAACAAAAACAAGTGGAATAAAGAGAGGTGGGGAAAACACAATGCTTTACTCATTTAAGTCGCGTGCGGCTTTCATTTAACATTTCAATTAAAGTTACATAACCTCAACATCAACCATAACAATAGCAGTCAAGAGGAGGTGGCTGTGCGAGCATTGATTGAGAGGGGGTTCCTGTCTATTCAGTGATTTCAGTTCAGCTACAAAAAGTAATTTTCATGCATATTTCATCAGTGGGCTATGTGCGCGTGTTACGCACGTCACAACGTCAGTGGGATTCTGGTATGCAACCCGTCAAGACTGAAACCATCGCAACGCCCCCGCACCCACAAAATCTTTAGCTCAGGCGGCTTTTCAATATTTCATGAGTATTTGCCCGCCCTAGCATAATCAAGCAACGTGGCCTGCTCATCTTTATATTAAACTAAGCAACATACATTTGTTTTTGTTAATTTGGAAAACTGTTACGAACTTAAATTTTAACCAAAAAAAAAATTACTTTTCAGACTGATTCAGTCCGATTTCAATAACCAAATTTGGTGGAATCATGGGAAAGCATAGTAAACTAAGAAATACGAAGATTGGAGGCGTTTCCATAGAAAAACAAAAAGTTTTTTCCACTGAAACAAGTTTTTGACCTGATCATTCCTATAATAGCCTTTTGCTATAGTCATCCGAGTCGACAAGGTTCCGACAAATGTACAGCGTATATGTACCAAAAGACTTTGTGCAAAGTTTTGGTGAAGCTGACTGGAGGAGCGAGGTGATGAGATAACATGGGAGAAAGACAGACGGACATGGCTAAAATACTCTACTCATCTTGCTGATCAAGAATAAAGGCGTTTTTGTGGTCGGAGAAGCTTCCTTCTTTACGTTACAAACATCGGACAATTTTATAATATCCTCCGCAAGGGTTTAAAAATTGTTTGAAAATAGCCGGGCTTCTCACGACGAAAGCCATGAGTTACCAAATAAGGACTGTTCACCGGCGATCGGAAAAGTTATCGTCAAATTTCAATTAATAAATTTGGCATCCACATACATTTTTGGTATGGCACATATATGCCAAGAGGGCAAAATAAAGGACGGCCACACTGGTGGATAGCTGTTTTCATTGACAAAAAGTCAATCTAAATATTTGTTTCCATTAAATACGCCGTGAATACCGTACGTCCTCCGGGTTCTTCTGCCTCTTAAGATCGATTATATTCAATCTTTGGTGCATGTCGGTAAAAACATTTGATTATCATATAAACACGTATTCATGATAATCTAAATCATGAATATTTTGCAAATTTCGTGACTTTGTTTCAATACTTTACAATTGCCCGTCTCCATCTGCCGTTTATCAAATCTTCACAGCCAATCACGTCTAAATCAAAAATTTGCCCAAATTTCTGCCCAATATTTTGGACCGTGTAATCTACATCTTCCATTTTCCAAACACGCCGGCATTGAAATAAAAAGAACTAAGCGCTTCATAAATACTCAAGGTTCATTTTGCAAATTTCGCAATTTTTGGACGCTTCAAAAACCTTGTGGGCAAGCGTTGCCCAAGTTTTATGCAGTCGGATAAGCGCTTGGTGTTTTGAAATTTCGTTTTTGACCACTTTCGCGTTTTTTTTTTGGGAATCCTTCACGGCAAGCGTCGAACCACTTTCCAAAGATTTACTGAAACCGCAAATTTTGTAATTTTCGCGATTTTTTGACAATTTTCTACCTCGAACCCCCCAAATCATTCCCCAAAGTTTGATGCAACGAGAAGGTATAATTTGCGACCGCGATTTTTGAACCTTAAGAAACCTTCGCGGCCAAGCGTCAACTATTGACCAAAATTTCATCTGCAATCGGATGAACGGTATAGTTTTGAATTATCGCGGGTTTTTAAACTATTTCCCGCCCGTTTCTTCGAATCAGAATCCTTCACGAGCAAGCGTCAAACATTCTCCAAAGTTTTATAACAAACGAACATTTCGGAAGTTTTGCGTTTTTGGGAGCATTTTTACCGCAACCTTAAATTTTGTAATATTCGCGGTTTTTTGGACCGTTTTCCGCAAATTTGTTCAACTAAGAAACCTTTCCGGGCAAGCGTTCAACCATTCCCAATGTTTCACGGTAATCGGATGAACTGTATAATTTGCAAATTTTTCGGGTATTTGGACCATTTCACAGATTTGTGACATAGCCATGACACCTTCAGATCGACATGATCATGCAGTGAAGATTGGTTTGGCAGTTTAGACGCCCGTAAGGGACATATACACATACAAACATACTTTCCCTTTTATATATATGTATGTATGTATAGATTTCCCGTTTTCGCTTTTCTTAATTTATTTAATTATTTTCGATTTGCTATGTGCTTCACCTTCCCACACAGCAGGTTGTTTGTTTAAATCTGCGTTTCGTTAATAACTCTAGGTGTAACTTTTTGAGCAATTACGTTGAACAATGATGCCCAACAACTGGAGATCTCTGCTGGGCTTCTTTAACTGCTTCTGTAGATGTAATGAATGAACCCTGTTCTAAATAAATGGCTTAATCAGGTGTGTAGGAACTAACATCTACGCATGCAGCAGATGTGCTCGGCTACAAAAAATTCTCCTTGAAGAAAAAGCTGCTATCAACGAATCTAAACCTTCATCAGGGCTACATGAAGCTCTCTTCAAAAGGCGCGACACAGAAAAACATTATCAGACATGCTCCATTTTCGCAATCGCCAGTTTTGCAATTGGGAGGGCAAATTTAGTCGGCTTCAAAAACGCAAAACTTTTTGCAAATGCGAAAATGGGAGCATGGCTGTATGAGTTAATATGACTCACCGTCTCTCCGAAGTCATATCGGGAGAAACTCCACTCAGCATAGATTCCCAGACCACGATGTTCTAAGCTGCTCCAACTAGCCAATATTTTTAGATTCGCGCCAGCAATTTCTTTCGGACTTTTCACTGGAATGTATTTAGGTTCCTTTACAAGCAATTTCGTATTAGTGGTTGTAACTTTCAGATCGATTCCTTTTGCACTCCTTCACTTTTTCCCTCCATTAATTCAAATTTTATTTAAATATTATGTTGCACTTTATTTAGTTTCCGCATCAACCGTTTTTCAGTCCACACAGTGAACAGCGCTATCGATATGTCAACTATCGATAGGCGTAATTATTATTTTTGCTTCCTCGGAACACAGAAACTAAATGCAGCGGCGGAAAGTTTTCGCCGTTTTTTTTTTCTATAGTTTTCGTCATACAAATTTATTTTCCAGATTCTCCGGCGGCCACTTAAGTTGACTTTTGCTTTATTGCCCTTCTCCAATGTAATGGATTTTTTTTTATAGATTATTGAATTAAATTTTTAATCATAGCTTTAAATCAACACAACCCCAAAGTCTAAGTTCTAGGAATTACAATCAGGAGTAGAGGCTCTAAGCTATAAGTTTTCTTAAAATTTTTACAGCACAGGGTTTAAGTAAGATTGCCCCGAAAGTTTTAATTGTAGCTCAAAAATAAAATGACTTCAATATTGATTTAAATTTCTCCGTTATTTGTATATTGATTTAAACACTTGTGTTATTATTCTAAAGAAAAGCATGGTGAACGTGTATTCAAGAAACTTACAAAACATCGAGTACGTTCTGTCTAACAACATTTAAGCCCCCGATGGACTGACGACGCGCAATTAAGCGTGGTGAATGAGCGTGACGGGCAGAACTTACAAAAAAATTACGCCGCTGCATCGCGTTGACCCAGGTTCATGGCATTTTAAATTTTGCTGGGGGAGGGTCACACTGCTAAATCAGGTGCTTCTGCCATAATAGCAATAGCTCTCCCTCAAAGCCTTAAATTCAGATCGGTAATCAGCAACTGTCACATATTGGTAGAAATATTAATCAATTTATCCGAAGTGCTTGTCTTTCTTCATATGTATGTTCCAAACCTTCTTTTTAAACAAGCTCGGCCACTTTACTCCAAGCCATGTTAACAAGATTTAACTCCAAATGTTTGGGGTGGGATAAATCGCAAATGGCATCCCGGTCTCTCACCGCCAAAATCAGCGCAACCTTGTCTTCATGCGAAGACATTTCCAATGGGCTCGATCGCTTTGTTTTTTTCTGCCATTGTTTTATTTTAAATTAGTCCAGCTGATCGATGGCATGTCGAGTAACAGCGCGTAACATCTGGTGGCAATAATATTGCAATAGCTAAGCAACGCAAAATAAGGCCGGCCTATTAACATAGAGTCCACGTATAAGATGTTAGCTCTGTTTACGCGCTGTTAAGCGCAAAAGTACTGACTCCAACGGGGAAAACGTAAAGTGCAAGGAAATCGTTACGACTGCTTCTTCTTCTCTCAATTTTTGTATGAAACTACTCGTTACGTCGTCAGTCCGCCTTGGACCTTTAGTGACCAAATCATAACCATTTCAACGCTGATCTCTGAGTTACCGATTTACGGCATGTCGTTGCTTTGATTTGTTTGTATGCATTTCATTTTGATGTCACAAATTTATGTACTCTAATTTGTAGTTCAGTGTATTCTATGAATCACACACATATGCAAATGAACGCTCACACGCACACACACAGGCAAACACGGCTAGCTGAAGTTATTTTTGCATGTATACACGATTCGGTTTATTAGATTCGTACAAAGGCCACAATATGTCTGGCTGTCGATGCGGGTTGTGTCCCGTCCCCCTCACCGCTTACCCTGTCTGTTTCACTGTGGGTAAATTCAATTATTGCCGCTGATATCGTCGTTTGTTTTTTCGTACGCCGCTTTTGTATTCATATTTATTGTACGGCATTTTAAATTGGTATATTTACATTGCTAATTCACACACACACACACACTCGCAGCCGTAACACATACGCATGCACCGAGAGTGCAGGCAAAATATGTACTCGAATTTTGCATTGGACAAACAGAAATTGCACAGCAATTAATTGACAAAGTTCATTTTGGTTTATTTTTAGTGAGGGAAAGGGACAGAGATTGTCATTTCAGGCTGCTAAACGCGAAAATGCAATATTTTAACGTTTGTTTATTTGTTTGTTTTTGGGGGTTTCTGCTGCGGTCAGTCCAAGTTTGTCTCATTGAAATAGTTTTGGTTGTGTGCGTGTGTGTGTCTGTGTTGTGGCTTGTATGTGGCATGTGACTCTCAATTGGTATTGTTGTTGCTGCTGTTATTTGTGGCTCAGCAAGGCCATGACAATTTAAATTGCCTTGTGCCTCAGCCTCGCATTAAACCATTTTTGCCATTCTGTGTTATATTTCAATTTGTTTGTGTTTAAATGTGTCAATTTTTGCTTTGTTTTGCTTTCGAAGAGAGGTCTAGCTAAAGGTTAATGGTTTTCAATTAAGTGGTTGGAATTTCAAATAAGGCAAATATTTTTCAGTGCTTCTATGATTCCAAAAGCTGTTTTAACTTAAATAAATAGCTGCAGTCTAATTTGCACAAAAATTTATTTCGGTTTAATATACCGAAACTTCGGTTAGAGTCTGAGTACAGCTATAGGCACCCAATGGCCCGTTTTGCCCTTGGCACCCTACCAGTTATTGTTACTATACCGCAATGATTTAAAAAATAAAACAAAGAAAATACAAGCATTGCGACTCTGCGACGCAATTGTTTAAGTCAGAGAACAGCGAAAGACACTCAATGGCCCTTTGCACCCTTAACGCTCAGCTCGTTATGGCTTTCAAACCCCTTTTAAATACAAGCAACACAAATATTAAGGAACTGCAACTTTGTCCAAAAACTGCAATGGACACACAATAGCTCGTTGGGCCATTGACGCCCTACCTGTTACCACAATGATTGCAAACAAGAAAGAAAGTTGGTCAAGCCCGACTATAACATACTCTGTACCTCTGAAGTGCTGCCCATCACCGTTGCGACCGGTGCTGCCCATAATTGTTTGTTTTCCTTATAACTAGACAACCGTTCATCCGATCTTTACCATTACTTTGGCGGATCGATAAATAATCCTGATTACTAAATATGTCCAGAACGAACCTTATATATCTATAAAACTGTGGGAGATATTACGTTTTTCCAATTTGCGGGGCGGGAGGGCGTGGCAAAAATTGAAATAAACTTGATCTGTCTGCAAGTATAAAAAGCATAAGTCCCATACATGTCAAACCTCTATCTCTTACCATCTCTGAGATCTGTGCGTTCATACGGACAGAACAAACCGGCATTATATCGACTCGGCTGTTGATGCTGATTAAGAATATATACTTTATGGGGTCGGAGATGCTTCCTCCTGGCTGTTTACACTTTTGCACAAACTTATTATACTCTTGGTTGCACTGAGTCCAAAGTCTGAAAACGAAGGCACACACTATACAAAAGGGGAATTTTTGGCTATACTTTTTTTCGTGTTTTTTCGCACAAGCTGCCTTGGAAATTCCCAAACGGTTTTTCAGGTATTTGAGAATTTCCGGACGAGACATTTCAGGCTCAAGATCGTTGATGAGTGAGGTTGGTCCCTCATGAAACGTCGTCCGATCAACCTGAAGCCTCCTTTGTTGTGGGTTGTGTGCCTCTGTTTAAAGTTATGTCAATAACATAGCAGCATCCTCGAGCCAGTAAAAACTGCAAGTTATTTTAATAAATTTAAATATAAAATTTTATCAGAAAAAGTTATAAACTTTTACTCAAATTATTCTTTAAGTAATTATCGTTTAAAAAAAAAGACCTACAAAAAACTTTATTTTTTTAGGAGATATTACATTTTCTTCCGCTAGATAAGGACCATTTCGCCCACTGTGCAGCCCCCTCCATTTAGGGCTGATCCAGCTATCATTCAGACTGGGCCGGGTAACTGAAGGAGATGCAGTTGAAATATGAAAATCAACTGGAAAAACTAAGCAAATCAGAAAGAACATATACCGCACCTGTTGAAAGTTTTCTTTTTTTACTCTTTACCAGAGGCATAGAGTAATATAAGTTTGTGCAAAAGTATGTAACACCTGGAGGAAGCATCTCCGACCCCATAAAGTATATGTCTTTTGATCATGGCTGCTACAGCCGAGTCATATAGCCATGTCATTTTGTCTGTCCGTATGAACGCTACAGATCTCAGACAGATGGTAAGAGAAAGAGGTTTGACATGTGTCTGAATTTATTGCCACTGTTTAAAGTTATGTCAATAACATAGCAAGACCACGAGCCAGTAAAAACTCAGTTAAGAGTATAAAGGCTCAAGAATCAGTCATAAAAAAAAAAATGTATTAAAATATTTAAAGAACTTTTTTTAATTAAAAACCTTTGTTTTTGTATTTCTTTAAGCATTTCGAAAACAGTATAAAAATTAAATATTAATTAATATAATTAATATTAAAAAAATGAATTAATAATTATAAAATAAGAAATTTTGATATAAAATTAAAAATTTTGTAATAAAATTAAAAAATTTTTTTATTCTTCAAGGTAAGTTCAACATTTATAGTATGGAAATAATAAAAAATACAAAAAACAATAAAAAACATTATTCTGAGTCTGAACTACACTCCGAACTGAACTCCCTCAGACTCTACATTTAAGAGAAGACTTTTCACCTCCATGTTCAAATTAATGTTCTTTGTTAAAAATCGAAGGACTTTGGACAAAGAGCGATTAAGGGATCCGATGAATATAAAAGGCATTCATCAAATCTGCATAGTGTCTTTTGCGGATGTTTTACGCGTCTACCTTAATAGAAAATGACGAAAATCTGTATTTCCTCCGCTACCAGTGCTTCTTCTGACATCATACCTATTTACAACGAACCACAGATATTATGTCGGCTCCTCAAAAAAAACATTTCGACCCTAAACTTGGTTTGAATTTGGGTTTTTCGTAAATTGACTATTTCCTTGTCAGTGCCGCGAATCTGTCACTTTTTGATTGGAAGGCGATAAGCAATGTGCAGATACTCAAAGCACTGAATCCAAGGAAGTAGACAATCCAAACTCATACAAATTGGCATTATTTGGCAGGTTTTTTACCAAATCTTAATAGTTCATTGCTTTGGGTAAGCTTTACAAATACTGCATGTTTTTGATGAAGTTTCTGCAATCACACTAATAATTTTCCCATCAATCATTGTTCATAAGTAACTGATGCTCAACTTAAAAGAAAGTCAGTTTTGTTGGCGTGATATTTAAAATTTGGCTCTTCATATTTTCCACTTCAGCTCGAAGCAAATCTGCAGTCTCCTTCTCAAACATTATTTTAATTGGCCTGCAAAAGCGAGTCGAAGAAGGCCATACATTTTCCAAGGAACTAAATTTCCTAGCAGTACTTGCAATGGTACTATGCAGACAGCGAACATTGTTCATCGATCATAGTATTCACGGGACTGCTGTAATTTTGGTGATATGTTGAATGACCCTACTGCCGTCACATTCCCATTTATATAAAGCAGTAAGTGTTTTAAATATTTGACCATCAACAATACGGCTAAAACACATTCTTGTTACCTTGAGTCAAGAGGGCCGTCCCAGAAATGGCCGACCTAGCACAGTAGTGTTGGAAAATGTTCACAAAAATATTAAAAAGGGGAAGTACCGACTATTAAAAGCTTAAGTTTGAAATTTGGTGCCTTTACCTTGCACAGTTTTTTTGGTCGATTTTAATAGAGAACGCTTGTTATTGATTTGCAAACATGGACAAAATTGGTCATCGTTATGTGATACAATACTTTCATATAAAAGGTCTTAGTCCAACCATTATTAAAAAGGAGCTGGATTCTACCTTGCGTAATTCTGCTCCCTCGTTTACAACAATAAAATATTGGGTGGCTGATTTTAAGCGAGGTCGTTTGAGCGAAGTGAAGATGAACATCGTAATGGGCGTCCAAATTAGGTGACCACTTCAGAAATGGTGGCCAAAATTAAAAAATGTGTATTGAGTGACCGGCGATTGAAAGTTCGTGAGTTAGCTGAATGTGTAGGCATCTCAAAAAGTGCTGTACATCGCATATTGACCGAAAAATTGACATGAAAAAGTTATGCGCAAGATGGGTGCCGCGTTTGCTGTTCCATCATGACAATGCGCCGGTTCACACCTTTGCCGTTGCAATGGCTAAAATTAATGAATTAAAATTTGAGTTGCTACCCAACGCCCCTATTCGCCAGACTTAGTTCCCTCTGATTATTTCTCATTTCCAAACTTCAAAAAATGGCTCGGAGGAAAAAGATTTGGCAACAATGAAGAGGTGGAGTCCGAGGTTAATGCCTATTTTGAAGAGCTTCACAGTTCTTATTATAAAAAAGGTACCGAAGCTATTGAAAAGTGGGAAAGCTGGGGAAAAGTGTATCGACCTAAAAGGATCCTATGTTGCAAAAAAAAAAAAAATGATAAATTTTTGTGTTTTAGTAGTTAGGTCGGCTATTTCTGGGACGGCCCTCGTAGGGTGTTAAAGGTTGTATGGGTTGAATTTTAGTTCCCAGCGATTAGCTCCAAATTCTTTTTCAAAGTTACTCATAAAAAAATATGATCAGCGTGACTTTAAACTTTTGGAAAGTCTACCCCAAAAGTCGGGAAATGGGCGGAAAACTGTTGTATGCAAATTTTTTGATTATCATCGGATTGGGGTCAAGCTCATTTTCAAAGATCTATATGAAAATTCAACATTGACTGCATACCAGTCTTCTGGAAAATCTACCCCTCTTGGCGGAAATTGGAAGGTAAAGGTTGAGTGGGTTGAAGATATCTGGATTATAAAGGTGGCCATGACCTGACTGAGAAAATTATAAAAATAATCAGTTTTTTTAAAGAAATTTTTAAAGTTTATAATTTTTATTTTTTTGGTAAGTTTTTTGTTACAAGACGAAATATTTCAAAGTGAAGAACACTTTGAATAAAATTTCTAATTTGAAATTGAGTTAAGAAGTTTAGTGAAAGATCACAAAATTCTGACGATACTGTCAATAGTAGCGAATCGAAGAATTATCATGCAAAAAATTCTCAGAGTTTAGTCTCAAATATACTTTTTTTCAGTTCTAGCCCTTGGCAATTTTTGGCAATTTCTAGCAATTTTTTTTGCAAGTTTATCAGCTTTTGGATTCCTTATTCTGGCAACAATGTTCCGGGGCGGTTTGCAGACCTCATTTAAAGCATTTTTGTATTCGTAACTCATTACAAATTAATTTTTTACAAGTATCTATTGGATTTCAGTCGGAAATCAACACTGTTTTTACATTTATTTTACTAACATATTTTTTATTTTTTATATTTTAAATTTTGAATTAATTGTATAATTATGGGGTAAGTAAATTTTACCAAAAATTCCCCCCCCCTATTTCTTTATTATATTTATTTTGTTTTTTAATATAAATATTATTTATTGTTATTTTTTTTTTATATTTTTTTTTTTTTTAATTAAATATTTTATTTAAATTGTGTAGAAAAATTTCACATATTTTATTTGTAATCAAATAGCATTAAAACAATTTGGCCAATCGAAACGTATTCCACCAATTTTCGTATTTTCTTATTCATCTTCCGCCTGCCTTCAATCTGTATCACATTTTGTGTTTCGTTTTGTACTTTTATATTTTTGAGGGCAGCATAAAATGTTTTTATATTTTGAAATTCACAGTGAAGATTATGCGAAAACAATGAAATTAACGAACCAAACACGAATAAGAAAATCGCGATGCTGGCTCTAAAAAATAAAGAAGAAAATGCAGGAGGAGAAAAACCCATCAAGAGGCGGGATGAGGGCAAAAAAATGCTCAGAAAAGCGTAAAATCAAAGCGCCCTGCAACGCGCACAGATGGTTCCATAATTAAATAAGCATCGAGAAAGAGAGAGAGGACAAGGACTGGAGCCGTAGTCAGTGCCTGCTGTTGGCAAACATGGCGGCAATAGCGACACCAACTCTGAAGTCGTCCTGCTCCTGCTCCTGACACTCACTCATTTTGCCATTTACCTAATTGGTAATTTTTGTGTCCTGTCTGTCTGGCCCTCCTCTGCTTCTCGCGCCGGTCCTTTTACAATTGATTTTGGTTTGTGTCAGCGACCAGAATGACGATTGACAAGTGGACGCCCAAGGACACTTCAGGTATAGAGCAGCTCCAGTGCTGACTTTTTCACGCGCTCTTTAGCCTATTTCCCTTTCACATTCGTTAGGGATGACAGAGCTGCCCCGTTCCTTGCAGCATGCTAATAAGTAAATCCAGCGATCCAATCCAAAGAATAAATATTTGAGAAACGTACGCAGGGGCCGGTGCGCGCCGGGTGGGTGGCACTTGGAATGTAAGTATAATAAATGCGATTTTGAGGGGTTGGTCCGTTGGTACGTGCCACTTGTTTTAAAATTCAGCGTCAAAATCGTTTTATTTGCCCATATTTCATTGTGTTGGCGAGTCCTCGTCGCTGTGTCCTGCTCACTTTATTAATGGTGTTGGTTTTCGGATTATTTAACGGTGTATTATTTTATTATTTATTTTTGCATTAATTTTTGATGAGCCAAAAAAGAGAAATGGTTCAGGAACCGAGAAATCCAATAAAGCCTCTAATGGGTTAAGCTGGGGTTTCGGGTTTTTCGTCGATTCGCGACTGCAAGTTTTGTTTACCAAAAAACTTTTTTGATTCGCATCGATTTTTGCTTTTTACTGAAATTGACGTTGATTGGTTTGATTTCTCTTTTGTTTTTTGGTGAAGAGAGAGATTGGGCTTGGGGTTGGATAGAGTTGGAAAATGTTGGACAGCTGTGTGTAATTATTTATGCTTTAGTTATTGAGAGTGGGTTTTTAGCAACATCTGTGGTAGATTGGAAAAAATAGACCATATAGAATATTAATTAACTATGCAGCATTCAGACGGACACGGAGTGGGATGAAATGGATAATTGATCAGGCATTGTTTGGTCTATAAATTTGAATAAAAATTTTAGTACCAATGAAAATATATCAAAAATTTAAAGAAAACCAACATTATAAGCCTGAAAATCGAACTCAAAACAATAAAAGACTAAAATAAAATTTTAGTTAAGGGTTTGTTGATGGCCTAAGTTACTGTTACTATACATTGTGTGTCTCATGCTCATTAGTTTATGGCGCACAAAATCGATCTGCTTACTGAAATGCATCTCTACATTACGTTGGTCTTCTATATGACTTTTCTTGAAGTGAGCCGTAAAAGTTCGTTTGGACTGAAAACCTAGGAAGTCTTATTTGCGGGTCCGAAATATGGAGGCTCAATATTTTAAAAATATCTACGAATATATCGATATATTTGTAATGATATTTCAACCTCTTATGCTTGGTTCTCACTGCCGTGATTTTGTCATCGACATCAAGATTTATCGAAAAGATGCGATAAGGTGTTTGCATTGGCACCGTTATTGCATTCTTGTATTCTTGCATCCATTGAACAGCTGACTGGGATTTGTTGTCATTGTGAAAAGATAAGTTGCTGCCAAAAAATGGATTTTGATGATAGTATTTTATTAAAAGCTTTGGAGAAAGACGAATCAATGTTATTGCAATTGTTGGACATGGCAGAATCATCACGAGCTGGCAATCAGCAAATTAATAAGCTTACAATTGAGCAATTTGTAAAAGTTAACTATTATCTACACTTTTTAGCAAATAAATAATAATTCAAATTTTTACTATCTAAAACTTCAATAGGCACGATATGGCTCATCTTGGGAGGAAAAATTAAAATAAACTATTTTTAACGAATTAAATTTTCTCGAAATTTATTTATAGTTTTTTTACAGTTCTTTCTTGTATTTCGTCACAAAGTTTCCTATTTAAACTTAACTAAAAAAATATTTTGCCTTTAGCAGCAGCCTAAAGGGTCAACGGGAGCTTATCTCTATCTCTTATATTCATCTCATATTAATTATTATTCTTAAATTTCTAATTTTTTGAGGTATTTTCACTTTTCCTTTCCTCTTTCTTCTCGAAGTGAGATATCACACGGTTTTGGAAGTTCACTGACTCCTCCATCATATCCTCCATCATCCTTGACGTCGAGAAACTTGTCCCATTTGTCCAGACGTTGACGTTTGGGCTGCAAACCCGATGCATCAGTCATATTGCTGCTGCTGTTGAAGTCGCTTTCGGAATCCAAATTCCCTTCTTCAGTGTATCGGGAGAAGTCTGCAACAAATTCTTTTGTTATATACAAAGCATATTTATTCTTCTAATATTCTCACCAGTACTGTCAACTGGGTTATTATGGACTTCGACACACTTAAAATAAAGTAGTCTTTTTCAAAGTGCGTACAGGTGGACGAGCTGCCGTCTGATGTTCCAACAATTTCAGATTCAACGTTTGAGACATAGTTTTAGTTCAGACATTTATTAGATTCTTTTGATGACATACCTGTATTTTCGGGTCATATTATCTATTTTGGTCTTGATCTCATGATCTCGGTCCGAACATTTTCAAATTTTTCCTTGTCCCACGGAGTCCACAAACATACTCCTCCCAAAGCTCCAGCACCGTAGCGGTGGACTCTAGTGTTCAAGCAAATCTGGTGTCTCCTGTTGCCACAAAATTCCCAATCTGGTCATACATCATGCAGGAATGTGCTGTAGTGAGAACCGGACATTACTTTAAGCTAAGCAAAGATGTTATATGACGCGCATTAAAAACTAAATTTGTTCTATGATCAAAATCTGGAGATCAGATGAAAAAAATATATATAAAACTAGCATATATTCTGAAGCGCTTCGCTACGCCGCCGCCAGTTGGAGTCGGGGCACTCGACTACAGCTTCCTTTCTTGTTACGAGTTGAGTATAAGTTTGAGCAAATGTAAGTAACAGGCAGAAGGATGCATCTCCGACACTATAAAGTATTTTCTTGATCAGCATCAACAGCCGAGTTGATCTAGCCATGTCCGTCTGTTCGTCCGTCTGTCCGCAAATTGGATAAAAAGTTCGTACCTTTAGGAATCGGGATTTTTTATCGATCCGCCAAAGGAATGGTAAAGATCAGATGAACGATAGTCAAAGGAAAACAAACAATTGTGGGCAGCACCGGTCGTGACGGTGATGGGCAGCACTTCACAAGTACAGAGTATTTTATAGTCGGGCTTGACCGACTTTCTTACTTATTTAGTTTTTTTATTTCATAGAAAATGAATTGTCAATCTATGAAGAAACTTTTGGCCGGCTCAAGGAATAAGCAACATCACAAAGCAGCAGCAGTATTTTCCTGTTAACTTTCAGTCCAACAGTCGTATATCCATGCCTGCAATGCCATAACTGCTGGGAAATTTCAAAGCAGAATAGGTGCAGAAAGCGATTGCGCTCTCCTCTTGGTTTTTTCCTCACACAACCCTCTCCCAAAAAAACACTATTTGTGAGAGCGGACTTAACGCTATTCTTTAAAATGTGCTTGCTCTCCTTACTAAAAGAGTTTCTTTACCTCACTCCCCTCGAGTAAAAATACCAAGCTGAGAACGAATTTAGCACAATTTTAAGAGGCAAATTATTGAAAACTTAAGAACGAATAGATTTTTTCAAGAGCTTTCGTTCTGAATTCGTTCGTTCTGCTTTTTTCTGAAATATTATAATTAGTTCCGCAATTCGCCCAGATTATGGATGGTAAAAACTAAAATCTCTTTATTTTTGGTTTTCCATTATAACAAAGCCTTTGTCTAAACAACTGCATACTTTGCTTTGGGATTCTTGTGGTCAATTTTCAGTTATTCCTCGTCAACAGTTGAAAAAACTTTGGAGTATTTTGAGGACACCCGATGGGAAGCCAATATGGAGCTAAACTAAAATATTGCAGCAGAATCAAGCGAACAGAAAAACAGAATTCTGCAGTTCTAGCTACAGCAAATTGCGTAGAGGAGCTATAAATGAAACAGCAGCTAAATTTGATGTTTCAAAACTGACTTTTTCAAAACTTTAACATAAGGTGCACAGTATCAGTCTGGTGAACTCAGTGCCGATGTTTCATCGGATAAGAAGGGAAACATGTTATGTAACAATCAAAAATGAGAAATGTATTTCATATACCGGATCAGAGGCTGTACTTTTTCTGTGAAAAAAAGAAACTTAGATCCGTTTTAAAATTATACATCAGTTGAGGTTTATCATTTAAGTTTGAGTTTAGCATGAATCTATTCATTAATAATCCCTGAGTTTTAGATTTAGCTTCAATGTTCCTTTCCCAGCTCACACAATCTCTGTTTCGTTGAATCTATCAAGTTTTCGAAAAATTTGTTCCATTTGTTCCAATTTTGGTTGGATTGTTGTCATGTGAATAAGCTGGCCATTCCATAACATCAGCTGTGCAAGATTTTAAGAACACTTTTGTTTTCCGATTGTATGGATATGGACATCAAGATGCTACAATTAATGAGCGTTTCCGCTCATGAGTTATGAGTTTTTAAAGATTCACTTAACTGTCGTTTTGTTAATGGGAGTGGATCTCGAGTAGCGGCTGCAAAACGCTGTTGAATTGGTCGCTTTCTGTAAAATTGGAAGCTTGTTCCGATTAGAAAGTTTTGATTTACGCCCAGTAAAGTCACAAGCCCAATCAGAAACATCACTCTTACATACACACACTCAAACGTAAATGACTTTTAAATTCTCGCTCGCGTCCATTCGGTCAGCGAGTGAACAGAGCAAAAGGGAATCAAAATTATTGGTTGTTTGTTGAGCAAAAAGAACGGCTCATCTCCGACTCTTTGCTCAAAAGGTCCGTAAGTAACTGCGAAAAATGGTCAATTGTTATTTGCTAGCTCTGGAAGTAACGGAAAAATGCCTGGTTACTAGTTAAAGTGACGAAAGTTGAGCGAACTGAAACCGACTGTTCAATGCCAAGTAGATTTAGGTAATATGTTCCAAATCTCTTAACATTCGCCATCTGATCTAGCAAGCAAAGATATACTTATCGCTTTGCATACTGTGTCACCCCCGTATATTAAATGTTGTGCCGATACTTCACGCTTATAAATAGCAAACAAAAACGCACTCAATAATTTAAACCGTCAGCAAAACACAAAATGCTGTCAGCAAAATGAAAAAAATTGTTGCATACACATTTACCCTAGTCTACTAGGGTTAAAATCGATTTGAAAATATGCAAAATCCAAGATCTAATCATCAGAAATCAACAGCAATGATATGAACATATGAACACCGCAAATTAAGGTTTCTAATACAGACTGTTTCGTCCGGATCCCTCCAGGACTCGTCCTTGAGATTTTACCCAGTTCCACATCAACAGCCATTAACAATTGAATATATAAGCATTGGTATTTAAAAAGGGCAAAAAAAAATGTATTCCAGAAATTCTCAAAAAATACACATAATATTTGGTTAAAATCTCACTGTCGAGTCCTGGAGGGATCCGGACGAAACAGTCTGTCTGAGTAACCTTAATCTGCTGTGTCTATGTTCATACCATTGTTATTGATTTCTGATCTTTATTAAATTATAACGAATCATCGACCTTGAGAAGGCTAAACGAACACTTTGACTAAAATCAAATCAGGTTGATAACCTCATATACGTTCTGAATAAACTTGTTGTCCGGCCATTAACAGCTGATGCTCTCATTTTAAACGAACATTAAAACAAGTGTCTTTAAATATAAAACCCCTACAGGCATATACATATACGATACGATACCAAGGGTCCAACTCCATTTATCTATACACACCCCAAACCATAATTGATCCTCCACCGTGCTTGACGGTTTGCCGCACTGTACTTTGTGATTGAATTGTGGGATATCTAGTCCAATACCAGGATCTTCCGTCTGACTCGCAACGTTTGTTTTTTGTTTTATCTGACCATATAACCTTGAAAAACAGGGAAGAAAGTCGGTCAAGCCCGACTATATTATACTCTGTACCAGTTGGGGTCGCCGCTTGCATTTGCTCCCGATTATATTATATAAAATCGGTATCCAGGGAACACCACGAGGAGGCCATTGCAATAGCAATGGGGTCGATATATGATATATGGAGAGAGAGGGAGAGAGAGAGGATTGGCACGCACCGCAGACAAAAAAAAACCTTTGCATTTGCCAGAGCTAGAGATGGGCGTACATCGAAAACTACGCGGGACTCCGGGTGACCAGAATGACTTAACATCATTGTGATTGCTTGATATTATGTTAGAATTAAAGAACTAGACTATTTTTATATTATTTGCAATTTAAGCAATTCTCGTCTTAGTAGTCAGATGGGTATCGGGCGATATATTTGTCCCGCGACCATTTCTAATTTCTCTCTCTCAATATTGTGTAAGTGGGAAAGGGAAGGGGGAAAATGGGAGCGTCCCAGTTAGCTGCAAGAGTCCTAATGGATCTAATGAGCTAGCCATAGCTGTTAGGTTTTGTATAGGATTTTGTTGTTGGAATTACTCAGACAATATATTTGCAGGTTTAATTCATTTAAAAGGTGGAATTTTTGGCGGGGCGGGGCCATCACACCCACAACAATCCAATATGAATCGTTAAATAAAAATTTGTCCTAAAATATTGTTGGCTATCACTTTACTGTGTAGGCGTTGCTCATATATACATACATCTACATACATATGTATGTGTTTTGCTGCTGCAGGAGCAGCCCAGATATATTGAATTTTCGTTTGCTCATATCTTTACTACCGTTCATCCGATCTTTACCATTTTTTTGGCGGATCGATAAATAATCCTGATTACTAAATATGTCCAGAAGGAACGAACCTTCTATCTATAAAACTGTGGGAGATATGACGCTTTTACCAATTTGCGGGGGCGGGAGGGGCGCGGCAAAAATTGAAAATAAACACTTTGATCTGCCTGCAAGTAAGATAGGAAGCATATGTCCCATACATGTCAAACCTCTATCTCTTACCATCTCTGAGACCTGTGCGTTCATACGGACAGACAGACGACATGGCAGACTATCGAAAATCTTGACTCGGCTGTTGATGCTGATCAAGAAACTATTTCCTATGGGGTCGGAGATGCTTCCTTCTGGCTGTTACATACTTTTGCACAAACTTATTATACTCTATGTACCTTTAATACAGCTAGCTGTCAAAACGATTCCAAATTCCACTTGACAATTTTCCAAATAAGGTTCTCTACTTTGCACACCTTCCCCAAAGTATGCTTTCATTTTTTTTACTACCTCTCAAATTTATGACCATCGGACACTGAGTGTCATTTGCCATGCACAAAAATTTATGTACAATATATTTCATGAAACTTATCTATAAATTATCCCCCTCGCTTATCACGTGCTTTTTTTAAGAGTCATCGTCTTTATCGTTCCTTGTCAACGTTAATTACCCAATCATTTTTGCATATGACGCGACTTTTATAGCAAATTTTCATAATCATTTTTTTTGTGTTGAAGATTCCACGAAAACTCCTCCCCAGCCATTTGCAGGGCGCACCCAGGAGACGAAACCTGGAGGGAAAAAATTATAATGGCAAAGGCGTTCCCTTCACACGAAGCAGCTACTAATGACAGCGTTTTTGCCCCATGAAGTTGTTACTTTGTTTAATGTCGAAGACATCTTCGTGTCGCTGCCGCTTCTCACATGCAAAAGAGGTCTTTGGCTTTCATTTTTTGCACCAATGAGCGGATCAATCAACATGTCAAATCGTCCTGAAACGACATTTACTGTGGTTTGGGGTTACGTGCGCACGTGATATCCGCCGAAAAGAAGGAAAGCGCTTTAACAAATTACCCAAGGCATTTCGTTAGTTAACTCTGGGTATCTCTTGTCACAGGAGAACTCGCTCTCGCCATCTCTCCTAAGCGCCTTTGATTGACATTTGATTGAAAATTACCTTAGCCCATTGTTGTCAATCACACAGAACAAAATCAAATTCGTTTCTGGATGTATCAAAATATGTCTTTGAGACCAAAATTCAATTGAGGTGTCAGTTTGGTAAATTTAATTTGCCTGTCGCTGTAAATTTGAGCAAGAGATTTTTTTGGCAAATTTAAAATCCTTAATCGTTGAAGTTTTTTTTGTATTTATTTTGTGTTCGGGACGTTGATGAATGAGACAGGACGGGACACTAGGCGAGAAGGCAGAAGTGAAGTGAGGAGTGCCAAAATAAATTGAAAAGTCGCAGCGAATTTTTTTACTATTTATCCATATAAATAAAAGAAGATGGAAAGTTTGTTTTTAAATAAAGGGAAATTGATTGAACACTTGAAATTGGCGTGCAAGGTGGACATTTAAAGTTGCAAATGTGAATTCGGTTTAAGCCGATCTTATGGATGGGTGCCTGAGTGAAAAGAATAGTGCTACACTTAAGATTTTCGAAGGGTTTAGAGCCCGCAAAGAACTCTAAGAATAAGAAAAGTCAGAACTATACCCAAAAAAAAAGCCAAAAACTACTGAAAATAACCTAAAATCATGGCAATTTCGCCTTAAAATGGCGCCAAAGACATCATAGCCTTACTTGAAGGTTACTAATGACCTTAAGCTTTAAGGTAAGTTTGGCCTTGGCATAAGGCTATAAATTTCCCAAATTTTAGGAATGAATTTCCCAAATGTCAGGTCAAAAAATGCTCAAAAAGATGACAATTAATGTCCACAAAAAGGTAATAAAATCCTAAATTTAAGGCTTATTTTGATTTAAAAGCATGGCAGCTTATACCTTAGTCTGTGGCAAAATACTGCCTACATTTAGGTTACTTCTAACCAAATGGAAGGTCAACTATTCCTCAAAAATTTGGCATCTTATATCCATATAGCGAGGTTAAGGCGTCCTTAAACTTAAGGTCAATTTATGCCTAAAGCGCAGTCTAAAATTCCTGGTTCTGGTATTTTTTGTTTTAATTTTTTTAATTATGGTTTATATGTTGTTAACTTAAACTAATTTGGGTTTTACAAAGTATTCACATAAATTTCTTAAAATAGTTTAGGTTTTACAAAACGTATTTCATTAATAGTGTAATCATGTATAGGAGGAATAACAATTTCATTGATGTTAAATCACTGAAAGGATCCAAATTCTCTGATTTCATAACAAAAATAAAGCTTGCAAAATGTTGTATTCAGTCCCTAGCAAAAAATAAAATCATTTTCATCGAACAGCAGAATTTCCTTAATAATATAATATCGAATTTTATCTTTTAAAAATAATATATTTATGTTTGTAGCTTATTGCTGAAGAGAAATCTTGTTCAGGAAAATGAGTTTTCGAGTGTGTAAGAAACTCTGTTAAGTTATTGAAAAAACGTTGCATATCTCACATTTTTCATTTTGAGACTTAATTCTTTTTCCATATTTTAAAATGTTTGTAAAATACTATTGCTTGCATATGTAGCTCAGATCATTAATTACAGACAAAATTGATGAGTTGCATTCGCGATCAGAAGTGTTCAAAGCGTAGAAATACTGTTCTATAAAAATCCAGACTAATTTTGATGGTGTTGGGTATTGGCTGCAATGATTCCTTATTTTTACACAAAGCATAAATTTTAGCCTTAATTGCAGTTCGTAGTTCGCCATTTGTAGAATAGAATGCGCAACAACTTATCCTTGAATTTCCTATACCAATTTCTTATTCTTTTCCTGAAGAACAAATTGACGCGCTGTAGGCACCAGAATTGCATGGAGAATTAAAAATATCGCGATATCCTTTTATTTTGGTTCACCCAAGCAATTAGACGAGCTAAAATAACAGAGGAGAACACCTTTACCATTGCGTTTTGAAATGAGATTCCTCTATAATTTTCTGCTTGCGCTGGGTCCCCTTTCTTGTATATGGGATATATAACATTTAGTCGGAAGGAAACTGGTGCCTCTGAGTTAAGCATAATATGGTTGTACACATTTGTAAGACACTCGATGAAATCTGGAGAAGCTTCCTTTAGAAACTCAGCGGGGATGCGATCAGCACCAGGAGCTTTTTTGCATTTGCATTTTGCAATCGCCATATTTACTTCCGCAACTGAGATCGCTACATCGAGATTGCTGTTCTCAATCATGGGTAAAGCATAGCACAGCTGAGTTTCTGGCTGACTCATATAAAGAAGCTTCTGAAAATAGAGTGCCAGTGCTTTTGGTTCCGCTTGAAATCCTTTCCTTAATTTGCCGCCGTTTAGCTTTTGTGTTATTTCCCAGAAGTCCTTGCTGCTTTTTATTTTTGAGATGGATAATTCCAACTGAAAATAGTACGTAGCCCGTTTATATTTGCATATTTGTTTGTAAGCTTGATTAGTCTGGTGGTAGTAAGCTCTAGCTCTGCTGCAATCGCTTTGCTTAGCATGTTTAAGTGCTTCAAAAGACAGTTCTCTGGCCGCCTCACATACTTTATCAAACCACGGTTGAACATAATTCTTTTTCGATGATTTTCTTCCCATACATTTTGCTGCCCTTGTTATACTTTTTTTCCAATGTGTCAATCGTGTAATTTCCATTATTTGTGTTCAGCCTATGATTTTCTAATTGTTCGTTTAAGCGGTCTCTATACTGATTAGCCTTCTTCTGCACCCACCTCAGCTGTGGCAGAAGTTTGCTTTCCTTGTCGTTGACAATTATTGGGCGAATATTGGTTTGCGTTACCACTGGCAGATGATCCGAAAATACCTCGTCCTCGACAGTGACGTCTGTTACCATTTCATGCCATTTTCCTCTTATGATGCAGTAGTCAATAGTAGATGCGGTATCACCTCTCATGTACGTGTATTCACCCATAGCATCTCCAGTAGTTCTTCCATTCAGGACTGTCAAATTTAGTGTTTCACACATCTCGATAATATGGCACCCATTCGAGTCCTTTTTCCGATCCTTCGATTCTCTCGTTAAGGGAGCATAACCATGCGCTGTTTTTGGGTCTTCCGTAATCACCTGATTTTCGCCAATTCGCCCGTTTAGATCCCCAATAATCATAATGTTTTCTTCTGTGCACTCCATCACGTAATTATATAATTTTTCGAAATCGTGCTTCCATTGGTTACAGTTTATGTATTGCGGAACGATAAGCCATGTCTGCAATTGCCGTGTAAGTTTTACCGCAGTAACCTCCTCGCTGTTGGTATAACTAAAAACATTGGTTAGAGTCTTTTGTATGCCGTACAAACTTCCTCCGCTTGCCCGCCCTCTCGCGCATCGGCGCGTTGCTGGAATCCAATGTAGACAATGATCCGGAAAATAGGCAGCCAGCTCTTCAAAGTTTCTCTCGATCCTTTTTATTTGCATTATATTTCACATGCAATTTTGTGTCAGAAAGCTCGTCAGTAGTTAATCTTGTTCAGCGCTTCTATGTTTTCGCCTATTGAATAAAATAGTTTACGTAAAGGTAAAATGGTTTAAGAATTTATATACTCACATCGTTTGAGTTTGGCTCAGTGCAGTTCGATTTGGAAGGGCTGGTACCGAAATCATGGCGGCCTTAAGTTTGTTATATGACAGCTATACGATAAATTCATTCCATTTTATCTCAGTTTTTGCGTGCTGGGAAGATGACCTTAAGAAATGAATTGTAACTGTACATATGGTAACATTCATTGATTTATACTTCCGTTGCACATACAGAAACTTGGGTCCGCTATATACAATTCAAGCGATCAAATAAAAGGTTGTCCAGATGGAAGGTCATTTTATGTCGCCAGCTAAGTTTGTATGCTTCTTCTTAAACGCCAAGAAAATTTCATTCTGGTCGACTGATCGAAGCTTTCGTCGGTTATTGAAAGGCATTCAACATCGTTTGCGAATGCAACAAATACGCAAAAGATTAACGCAACAATTAAGGCAAATAAAATTTATTGTTTGTTATCTATGTTTTAAGTTAAAACTTTTAACACAGATCAAATTCGAATAATTTTGAAATTCAAATGAAAAGGTGGCAAAAAGCTAAAATGCGAACGTTTTCATGACGATTTCATGTGATGCAGCGAATTGCAAATTGAACTAGCGATTTGCTAAATTGCTAATTTAATAAACTAAACATGCGAAATGTTCTATTTTTATACCCTTGCAGAGAGTATTATAAAATTGTTCGGATGTTTGTAACGCATAGAAGGAAGCATCTCCGACCACATAAAGTATATATATTCTTGATCAGCATGACGAGCTGAGTTGATTTAGCCTTGTCCGTCCGTCTGTCCTTCTGTCCGTCCGCCAGTCTTTCTGTTTCTATGCTATCACCTCCGTCAGTTTTAAAGCTATTCTCACCAAACTTTGCACGAAGTCTTTTGGTACAAATATGCTGCACATTTGTCGGAACCGGCCGGATCGGATGACTTAAGCATATAGCTGTCATAGGAACGATCGGTCGAAAAACTAGTCTTAGTGAGAAAAACTTGTTGGTTTTTAATGGAAACGCCTCCAAAATACGTATTTCTTAGTTTACTGTTCTTTCCCATAATTTCACTAAGTTTGGTCGAAATCGGATGACTATAGCATATTGCTCCCATAGGAACGATCGGTCGAAAAACTAGTTCTAATAAGAAAAACTTTTTTGTTTTTAATGGAAACGTCCTTATACAGTATGAATGATTGGTCGAAAAAGAAGTTCTAGTAAGAACAAATTTTTTGTTTTAAATGGGATCGCCTCCAAATTTCGTAATTAACAGGGTGTTATGCTTTTCCATAATTTCACCAAGTTTAGTCGAATCCGACATCCGATATGTATAGATCCCATAGAAAAGTAAGGTCCAAAAAGTAGTCTAAGTTAGAAAAACTTTTTAGTTTTAGTTAAATATTCCCGTTTAAAACCGCTGGCTCGAAATTGATTTTAGACCCATGGTTTCTTGGGAAAAGTTTCTTAGAATTTACTGTAGATTGCGTATTTGCTATACTCCGGGTCGATTTTTTTCAGTCCATAGTTTATTTAAGTTCTCGGCAAAAAACCTGGCTCCGGGCGCCTCTCAGGTGATCTGTTGGCAAAAGTGTAAAGTATTTATTTCAAAAGTGTATCACTTTAAAATCAAAAGTAAAAGAATATTGAAATCAAAAGTGAATAAATTTTTGTCACACACAAAGTAAGTTAAAATGAATATGTACAAAATCTAAAGAAAATTGCCAATAAAGGTGACACAAAATTTAGATAAAAGTAAAATCGAGAACAAAAGAAAAATTTCAAAATCAAAAATGGAAAACTTTGAAATCAAAAGTGCAAACCTTTTGTTTTTAAATGGAGAAGCATATGGATCAATAACAACTACTGACATTGACATTGACTACTCAGCTGCAGCACCAGTGTAGCTCTCTTATGTCTCCATCACAGCACGGGTTTATGAAGCGCCGGTCTACATCAACAAATCTTCTCGAATTTACTTCCATAATCAGAGACGGATTCAAGCTGAAAAATCAATCAGATGTTATCTTCACCGATTTTAGCAAGGCATTTGATTCAGTCAATCACCTTTTGCTTTTAAAAAAATTGTCCCTCTTAGGCTTCCCTAACCCCTTAATAAACTGGATTGCAATGTATTTGTCAAACCGCTCACAGAAAGTCCTATTTAACAACACTCTATCTAAAAATGTTAACGTTACTTCCGGAGTTCCCCAAGGTAGCCACCTTGGACCCTTGCTTTTGGTTTATTTATAAACAACCTTCCTTCTGTCATTGTGAACTCTAAAGTTTTGATGTATGCTGACGATGTCAAAATCTTTATGCAACTAAAGGACCGGGATTCACATTTCTTATTACAAAATGACATAAACCACCTATATTCTTGGTGCACCAACAATTTGTTGAACCTTAACCCCTCTAAATGTTGTTTTATGTCTTTTTACCGTTCTACCCCGTTTATGGGTAACTATTGTCTTGGCCAGCACAACCTCGAGCGCATACATGCAGTGACAGACCTAGGCGTTTTATTCAGCCATAACATGAACTTTTCGGATCACATTGGCATCATCGTTAGCAAAGCGAAAGGGGTGTTGGCTTTTGTTAAGCGTTGGTCTAAAGAGTTTGATGACCCTTACACCACTAAGCTTCTTTTCGTCTCACTTGTTCGACCAATACTCGAGTATTGTTCATGCGTATGGTCTCCGCAGTATGCAATTTACCAGGACCTCATTGAGTCGGTGCAGAAGCAATTTCTCCTGTTTGCCTTACGTGGATTGAACTGGGAACCCCACCGTCGTTTGCCATCTTATGTGGATAGGCTCCGCCTTTTAAGCCTACCGTCTCTACAGGATCGGAGAACCTGCCATGGAGTTATGTTCCTACATAAACTAATACATGGGCACATTGACTCTAGTTTTCTTATAAGTCAAATTAAATTTTCGATCCCTTCTAGACCGACACGACAGTTCCGGCCAATTTTCTTACATATAAGTAGATCTAATTTTGAATCTCACGACCCGTTTCGTATCATATGTATGCTTTATAATGATTTATACCATTTGTTAAGTTCTGAAGGTTCCTTGTTTGTTAATGTTTCTAATATTTTGTTATACTTATCGACTCAACAAATGTAAATCTTCGCCTCCGCCCACTTGATGTGAGTCGGAGCACATCGTAAAAATGTTCTCCCAATTCGGTCGGAGGCAGGATTTGGTTTAATTTTTTTTTAATATGTTGACAGCTAATTTGTCAACTCTTTTAAATAAATTAAATGAAATGAAAAAATGACGATTTTACCAATGAAAAATGTTACATATACCTATTTTTATTTTGTGTCCTGTACGAATGTCTGGGCTTCGTGGTTTCTAGGTTACTAATAGTTTTGTTGGGATGCAAAATGTGTTCCCCAAAACTGTTGATTCTGCGCCTAGTTAGAGCATCGATGTTCAGAAGACTCCTCCTTCTCTTCACAGTATCTACATAGTAGGGTTTTTGTTATTCGCAACTTGTACAGATGACCCCGCAGTCTGCAGTGGCCCGTGTACGGCCCTGTCAGGATCCTGCGGGCATTCTTTCCTTGTTGGATTTGAGGTTGTGGTTCACTATTAATGCTTTTGCTTGTCTCATGCCCCTAGTATGATGATTTTTGCAGGGCTTAGGTTGAGCCCAACCTCCTTGTACCAATCGTACGCCTCTTTCAGTCCCCTTTAGTCAATGTCACAAAGGCTTTCTTCGTACTTAATTATCTTCGTATCCCTGGCGTGTTATGCCCTGGGACTTGAATCTTTCAAACATTTCATCCACAAGTAGGCTCTAAGACAATGGGCAGAGTACTTTTCCTGTGGGCATGTTGTAATTACTGCGATGTGTTGTCCACCTTCCACTACAGAGGCTTCCCTGCATCGTAGAAGATAGTCTATCCATCTGCCTACGGGGAAGATTATTCCTCTTCTGATTAAAGCATTCTTGATAGCACTTTGGGATGTGTTGTCGAACGCTTCCTCAATGCGCATGAAGTCACTTCCTTGTCTGCCCACAGCTATTGTTTTCTAGAACATCTTCGAGAGCTGATACAGTGCCGTGTCTGTAGAACGGCCCGCTTTGTACGCGTTCTCCGTTGGCTGTAGGGTTGCCTCCTTGAGCAGCGTATTGCTTATACTGTTGTCCACTAGCTTTTCTATCGTTTTCAATAAAAACGATGTCATGCTGATGGGTCTGTAAGACTTGGGGTTAGTTATATCCTTCTTCCCTGCCTTGGGGATGAAGACTTCACTTGCTCTACGCCAAGCATGTGGAATGTGGCCAGTTGCCTGACTGCTTGTCATGATTTTTCTGAGGAATGGTAGGAGTGTGTACTTTTCTTTTTGCAGAAATACTGGATAAATGCACACTAAAGTCTCCCTTGGGAAACAATTTTCTTGGCTTCTGTCCAGTTGGAGCTACGATGGTGATAGTAAGTCCCTTGGTCGACACGTTCCTCCTCGGGACTGTTTCCTGGGAAGTGAGTGTCTAACAAGAGACGTACTCTCTCTTCGTTGCTCGCTGTATATTAGCCTTTTTGGACAGGACTCTAAGTAATCTAGCTCCTTCTTTCGTTTCCTCAATGGACTCGCAAAATTTGTATATAATTCATTCTTTTGGTTTTCCTAACCTTACTATTGTATATTGCCAGGGTATGCTTTTGGCCCCGTTCTTTTTGGCATATTAAATAAGAGTTTGGGTCTTCTTCCGAAGTGTCTCCTAGGTAGGATTCCACCTAGGAGCATCATTTTCTTTTCTCGGGTGGCTAAGAGGGCAATTTTTTTCATACGCATCGATTATACTTTTGTTTATATCATTTACCGAAATTTCTAGTTCTAGGGGTGTTTCACCAAAATTCGTTTTGCTGGGGTTCCGGTTATGGATACTAAATCTAAATTGGATCATTCTACGGTCTAACATAGATTCCTTTAAGGAGTCCTGCCATTCGACTTATTCTAAATGACATTGTAATTTTTAGTCCCATTCTTTTACATGTTTGAAAACATAACTTTCCTTTGGAATAGGAAAGAACCTTTCAAAGCCATTGATAAAATGAAAAGTCTGGTAATGTAATATGCAGATAGAGTACAGACTGCGCCAGTACTGCTTCTGTCGAATACAATTTGAAATCTAAAACTGTAAGATTTGATGCTTCGTCATTTAATCTGGCCAGGCCAGCCGTGGCCACTGGGGCCCGAAGTCATTCGCCGAATCACACCGAATGCTTACCGAAGTCAATCATCACTGAGTGTCAGAGGGGGACAGACATAGTTCAATGTCCTCTCTATTTGGCCAGGCCTGCATTTAATTTAAGGAGGAATTAATCAGTTCTTGAAGCCGACGAGACGGACATAGGCAAAAAAGAACTCAGTACAGCTCAAAGTTTGAGAGAAGTCTATAAAAAAAATGCTATTTCATAGGATTAGTGCTGCATTTAACGCATTTAACGCTACTTTGCTATGAATCTGTAGTGCTTTTTGCTCATACTGATTCCAAACTGCATATCCATAATCTTTGATCTATAGAATTAATTAAAGAAACTAATACAGTTGCATACGATTCAGACAATCAACAGGAAAGCCATTCGTCATGCCGGCATACATTCTTGCGGCGCCACAGCTGCTGTTTGGTTTGGTTTCTCCACAGAGTTATCAGTCAATTTTTACGTTATTTACTGATTAAACTTTTCATTTTCAACTTTTTCTTTTTGTTTTGAGAAGCTTAACACCTGCAGACCACAATGTTTTCATTTGTAATACTAACACCTGCCTGTAGACTGTCGGTATCAATCCCCGATTCAGGTTGATAAACCTCATACGCAAGAAATTAATCATCGCCTGGTGTACAGACGATTGCTATTTAAAGTGACCAACTTGCCACGACAGTTTCATTCACAGCATTAAAGGGTGTGCGAAAGCATAAGGTGGACACATTAGAAAAAGAAAAAAGTGCAATGTTTCGATTGGTTTTAGTATTGGCCTTTGTATTGGCGACCGTGCAGGCGACCACAGTGCAGCAATGTAAGTAATTATTGTGAGCCACTTCATAAATTGAAAGATCCTATGAGATTTTTCATTAGTTGTTGCATTGGAATGTATAGAAATGGTTACCGCATATTGACAAAATTAAACTCAAAAACTGATAACCTTCAAGAGTGGTGCCATATCAGCATGATAGCTTCGTATCGCTCACACAAATTCAAAGCATTTGAGCTTTCTAAGTGTTTCACTTAACAAATGTGTAGCCTGCTTTTCTGCTCTCAAAAATAATCACTGAGCTTTTTCTGCCCCTCTTTTCCAGGTAAAAACAAACCCTCTCCTTTGAGTGTGCGTGTAATAGATTGTGATGTGCCACCTTGTGTTGTCTACAAAGGCTCAATTGCTGTCATGGAGGTGCAGTTTCTGGGCAGTAAGTGACTTCTACCATTTGCTTACACAACCAACCGTTTTTATCACAAATCTCTTTCAAATCTCAGATAGGAACAACATCAGGAACATTACGGCCACCACCACTGCCAAGGTATTCGGTATGAATCTACCCTATGATCTGCCCGAAGAAGTCTCCAATGTTTGCACAAATCTCATGTATGGCGCCAATTGTCCCATAGACAAGGACGAGGATGTTACATATAAATTCAATTTCTATGTGGAGCCTTCATTTCCCGAAATCACAGCTGATGTTACGGTCACACTAGATGATGACAACAACGAAGTAATCACTTGCTTCATTGTCAGTTGTAAACTTCGGAAGGGAACGGCTAGCCAACGCGAGGAACTGCTTTTGGATTGGCGTATCCAAGGCGACGTCCTTTGGAAGTAAACGGCACGACGGTTGTTGGTAGACTGATTAATAAAGTTCGCACACTCAAATGATAAACCCAACTTGTTTACCTCGACCACGTCATGGATTCCAGTGTACCCGGTCTTATCGGATGAATTTTTATTGCTGCGATTTTGTGTAATCAAAGACATTGGTGACGTTACGATTTGCACCGAAACTTGGAATTTTATGATTAATTCTACAAGCGAGAATGCTATTAAAATCCGTTCGTATAATCTTTTAATGACCAGCCGGCAGGCCGGACGAGTTGGCCAGATGGTCAACAGTTTTTAGAGGCGAAACCTTATCACTTGCTTGTTGAGTGCAAGTAAACACTGAAAGAAATCTGCGAAAATCCACTTTAATTTATAGCCAGGCTGTGAAGAAAACACTAAAAAAAGAAAATGTAATATTGTTCATTGGTAAAATCGCCAATTTAAGTAGTTGTTTTTGATTCATATATGGGACCAACCAACTTATGCCCTACTATTAACAGAATTATCCCGGCCCCCCTCAAATATGAAAAAGCTAAAACCCACACACCAAGTTTGTTTTTAAAAAACAACGAATTACAGAAATTTAAATTTCAAACTTTTTACTTACCTCTGCTGGGTTTCGAACTTGGGGCCTTTGGCAAAGGTGTTGTGTTCCAATCCCAGCAGGTCCGACAATTTTTATTTCTTTAAAAATTAACTAAGGTAGTAAGCGATTTCTCTGCGGACCTGGACCTGGATGGTGGTGAACCTGGGCGGTTGACTTCGACCGGCGAACTTGAACGGTGGACGGGTGGACCTGGACAAAGGAGCATCGACTTGGACGGTGGACCTAAACAGTGGATCATGGACGACTTGTGGACGGTGGACCTGGACCTCAAATCTTTTTTGTTTTTAAAATGTTCTCAAAAACGAAGCTTATCTACTCACATCAAGATTTTGCGTTTTCAAAAAAAGTTCTTGAAGTGAGAAATTGTTCTCGAAGTGCGAAAATCCGTTCAAGATTAGTTATTGTGACCGAATGTGCTCATTTTGAGACAAAGACAAAATCAAAGACAAAATCAAGCACAAACAAACACACCGAACGCTGAGGATCTAAAATTTACCATCAAGTACTTAGACCTGAATATTTAGAATCGAATACTAAGTACCGAATAGATAGTCTTTAATACTTAGCATCCAATAGTTAGAATCGAGTACGAAGTATCGAGTACTTGGTATCGAATAATAAGTATCGAGTACTTAGTATGGAGTACTTAGTATCGGATACCTAGAATGGGTGTGGAGTGCTTAGTATTGAGTAATAAGTATTGAGTACTTAGAATCGTGTACTGAGTATCATATACAGAGTATCGAGTACTTAATATCGATAACTTAGTGTCGAATACTGAGAATCGAGTACTGAGTACGAGAACTTGGTATTGAGTACCTTATGCTAAGTATCAAATACTGAGTATCGAGTATCGACAACTTAGTTTAAAATACTTAGAATCGAGTACTATTGTCGATTACTGCTTAAAGAGTTTTGAATATGGAGTATAAAGAAACGCACGACCGCAAGAATGTGCAGGAATCGTATACAACAAGTTTCACATCAAGGCCCCGTGAGTCTTAACCACACTCACACCTGTTTTTTTGTTCACTGGACTGCAAGAAAATTGGTCAAAAATCGACTTCTCATTTTTAAATGGCCACAACTTTTACAAATTCAATTTTTTGATTCTGCTTTGGTCCATAACTTTATACTTAACAGTTTCCGGTTTTCCGTTTTGCTGTCTGATAATGGGGACACCGGAAAGGTGTGAACCATCAACACACATTTTTTTAAAAGACACCGTTTTGGAGGCCGAAAACTTTTTGAGCCTTCGCACTCACTTTTAATTTTGTATTGTTTTTGAAGAATTGACCAACCAAATACATAAAAACAGAATTACAAAATCTTTTCCCGATTTCTTTACACAATTTTAAATAAAACAGTTAAAATTCAGTCGTCTAGAACAGAAGAGGGCCTTAAAACCAAACATTAAAAACATTAAAAATTTTAAAGTTACCTTTTCCAATACTCTAATAAGATTGATCATTCTGGTGAACATTAGCTAATGTTTCAGATATTAAAATCAGTCTTTTTTAATAAATTTTGTTTTCGTTTACTTAAATGGGCAAAAAAATGTTTTTTTAAGCAATTCGAATATATTTTCCTGTGTTTTTTTTAGCGCGTTTAGCGTATTCTCTCTCTCTGTGACGACTGCAGCTTTGGTGTTAGTAAAGGAACATTGTGTTTCAGCCTGAAAAGTTTTAGGGAATCTGGAACGTATAATAATGATGAAGCTTAACAGCTTTTAAAATGATACAGAGTTTCAATTCGGCGTACAAGTCGTATACGTAATCTTTTAGTATGGTGAGAGCTACCTTTTCTTACGATACCTCATCGGTGTCCTCACTTGATCACACATTACACACATGCATTGTAAATCTGGAACCATTTTTATGCCATTAAAATTTCTTAATACATTTTTTCCAGTAATTTCCCGCATTATTTTTAATTGAAAGTAATTTTCTTATACTCCAAACGATGGAATTTTCACTTGCCTTCCCACACTCAAGTTCAGTGTCAAAGTGCTCGCTCATTAGCGAGGCCAATGTCAAAGGCTACGTGTCGCAGACACACACTCACATATAGCGCCCATACTTTCTCTTCCCTCAGTCACTCCCTGGCTTGGCACGTCTAAATTTTTATTTAGTGCAAGAAAAACCTTTTTTCAGGTGCTCTCGCGTTGTCTCCTTCTTTAGCTGCTGTTTGCCAACTGTCTGACGAAAATATTAAAAAATGAGCTGGCAGTTTTTTAGCTATGTTTTATTTTCCACTTGCCTTTGCTTCTTCATGGTGCTGTCATCTTATCATTTTTCTCACAGACATTGCCCCAAAAAATGTGTAGAGAAAGTGGAGGGGTTAAAAATTGTTGCAGAGAAGTTCAAAGGCAATGGCAAAGGCACATCACACACGCAAATTGGCTCGTGCAAATTACGACATATGCGAGGAGGGTGAGTGGGAGTGGCAGAGTCCTCGAGGGGTTATCTATACTACATATGCTTGCCAATTTAGACACACTTTGCCAAATTTGATTAAAATTTTGCAACTTTTTATTTTACATTTTTTTTTTTTGCCAAAAGCAAAAGAAATTTTTACTTCTAATTTGTGCAAACTTTTACAACGGCTTTATGAAACGATGAAAGAAAAGGGGAAGCTTGGGGTAAAATGAAGTTTAAATACACTTTGAGCATAAATGAGAAATGGGATTGGAAAGACATGGGCAGGACTGTCAGACAACCCAAATCTTATGGCACTTTAAACTTTCAGTTAGTTGGTGCTCTCCGCTGTGGCAACCCTTGTAACAAAATCCATATGCCCTACGTACAGCTTGTAACCATAAAAATATCTTATTTGCTGCCAACTTAATTTGTCACAAAACGCAAAGTCGCGTCGCCAGAGCCAGCCGGAGAGGACTCTTAAGCCTTGAGAAAGAAAACAATTCATGCTAAATAAATTGCACACAAAGAGCCAGGCAACTCCGGCAACAATATAAAATGAGAATATTTTTTGCAATACGTATGCAAATTTATAGCGAGACATTTTCAGGGAGCCGCCGCTCCCTATTCCATTTCTCAGAGTTTGCCACTTAAACTCCGCTTCGCGACTTCTTCTTCGGTTGGCTGGCAAGAAGAAGTTGGCATTTTACTTTTCCACTTTGTGGCTTACTTGCCTTTTAGCTTTGGCCATTTGGTATGTTTTTTTCTGTTTCTTAATAAAAAAGCGTATAGTTATAAATTTTTGCCAACATTGTTTGGTATAATACAGAAACGAAAGAGTAGGAGTAGAAAAGAGAGATCTTTCATTCGGCACGCAACCAGTTTTTTTTTTTTAATTTTTTTTTTTGCAGTAAGTCGCAAAAGGTAAAACCATAAACAAGTGGCGAGTCTAGACTGTGGAAATGTTAAATGCTCTTTTTGTACCATGTAGAGTAAAAAAGTTTGAAGAAAACATCATGAGCATAATTCAAACAATTATGTACAGATGAGGAACGTTGAGGTTGTCAGGTGAATTTGAATGGAAAAATTTAAAAAAAAATCCAATGAGATATGTTTCAATGAAAAGGACGTTTTCATTACAAACAAAAAATTTGTTCTCACTAGAACTAGGTTTTCGACCGATCGTTCCTATGGCAGCTATATGCTATAGTCATGCGATCCGGCCGTTTCCAAAAAATGTGCTGCGTATTTGTACCAAAAGACTTCGTGCAAAGTTTGGTGAGGATAGCCTTAAAACTGACGGAGGAGATAGAATAGAAACAGACAGACGGGCGGACAGACAGACGGACAATGAACTCAGCTCGTCAAGCTGATCAAGAATATATATACTTTAATGGTAGGAAGAAAAACCCAAAAACAAACCCCAATAAAAAACCCCCCTCAAAGAGAACGAAGTGTTCTGCCAAAACGAGAGCACCGTGGGGGGGGACCCCCCCGAAACCCCCACGTAGTGGGAAAAACTTTTTTGTTTTCAATTGAAACGCCTCCAAAGTACGTATTTCTTAGTTTACTATCTTTTCCCATGATTTCACTAAGTTTGGTCGAAATCGGATGACTATAGCATATAGCTGCCATAGAAACGATCGGTCGAAAAATTAGTTCTAGTGAGAAAAACTTTTTTGTTTTTAGTGAAAACGTCTTTATCATTGGCATACACTTAACTTATATACTTTTACACAATTCTACAAAGTTTGGTCGAAATCGGATGACAATAGCATATAGCTCCCATAGGAACGATCGTTCGAAACACTAGTTCGAGTGAAGAAAACTTTTTTGTTTTTAATGAAAACGTCCTTTTTATTGGCATACACTTATTTTATATACTTTGAACACATTTCAACAAAGTTTTATCAAAATCGGATGACTATAGCATATAGCTGCAGTATGAATAATCGGTCGAAAAAGAAGTTATAGTGAGAAAAACTTTTTGTTTTAAATGGGATCGCCTCCAAATTTCGGAATTAACAGTGTATTATGCTTTTCGATGATTTTACCAAGTTTAATCGAAATCAGATATCTTTATAGTATAGATCCCCTAGAAAAGTAATGTCCAAAAAGTAGTCTTAGAAAAACTTTTTTGTTTTCAATGGAAGCTGCAAGGGTATACAAAACTTCGGCCGTGCTGAAGTTAACTTCCCCTATTTTTACTCATAATTCACTTTTCTCCTAAGAACAAAAGGTAAGTACTGGTGGAAAAAAATCTATGGATTATGGGACGAATGGAGTGCAGGTACTAGCATCAAAAATTAAGTATTTTTGTGATTTTTAGAAAGCCAATTTTATTCGTTTCTACTTTCCAAGATTTCTCTCTTTTATATTGACAAAAAGAAGACGAAATGACTAATATTTTTTTTTAAATAATTTTTAGGCGTCTAAAAACTTTTTTTCGTACCTATTTAAATAAACTACTAACTATGCTTTTATGGAAAATCAATAACCTTTCGATTCTTATCTTGCTGGAAATCTTTAAACGTTTTTTAATTGAGAAAATTATTAAAATGTAAGTGTTTCTGCCGAGCGAGGTATAAAAATTCAATCGCTTGCAGAAAAATTGTTTGAAATTTTTTTAGAGTTCTTAAATATTTTAGAAAAATTCTAGCAGAAATCGGTTTGTTATTTTTATTTTTGTAACTAGTTTCAATCAGGGATGCAAACCGATCGGAAATAAGGACTGGTTCGGTTCAGTGTTTCACACATTTTTTGAAAACCCGGTTCGGTTTATTATTTGGTTTTTGAAGACAACTGAACCGCTGTTTCCGTTCGGTTTAGTGGTTCAGTCTTAATTTATTATTAATTAAATGAAGGCCAGTTTCCGTTTTCTCAAATAGTCCCAATTTTCCCTCAAATCTGCACGGAAAGGTTTTCGCAACACAATTTATGTTCTTGGATGCAGAAAATCTGTCAAATCTCAATCTCTAAAACCTATCTTTTAGTATAACAACCCGATATTTTCTTAGACTTTTGAAATTACGATTAGTTTAAAGAAATGTCCAAAAACTCATTTCTGTTCTAAAGTCTGTGCTTAAGGATAACGATCAAATTTTGCTTAAATCTGTTCGGAAAGTAAATTTTTCCAGACTTTCAAAGTTAAGGCAGTCTGAAAAGTTTACAAAATCGCATTTCTGTTCAAGGATCGTCTTAAATTTCGTCGAGTTTCAAGTCTTAAACCCTTCCTTGAGTATAAAGTCCCAGTTTGCGTTTCAAAAACTCCATTATTTTCTTATATCGAACTTAATTTCACCCTATTCCAACTCCAAATGCTCTTCCTTGAGTATATCGTCGTAACTTACCATGAAATCTGACTTTTCATGTTGCGGCAAATCAAAAATAATGTCAAAAACTTCTTTTTCGAGGCAATTCTAAATTCTAACATTCAAAAATGTCCTTAAATCTGCTTCAAATTTTTTTTTTACTTGTGGACCTGAAGAAATTTGAAAAACTATAAACCTAGGTGGAACATACTTTTTGATGAAAAATAAAGTTGAATCCGTTGGGTTCATACACATTATGAAGCATTAGGATATTACTCCCCGGGTTTTTGATTGAACCAACTTTATTTAATCTAGCTAATCCTTAACATATTGAAAGTTTTCTCAGAGAAAGCTATTTCATACCAAAAAATTTTTTTCATTGTTAAAGCTCACATGAGACTCGTCCTTGAACTGAACCATACCGAACCGTTTTCACTTGTGATTTCGGTTCGGCTCTGCACTTTCGAAGGGACGCCGGTTCGGTTTATCAGCTGGAATTATCGTTTCGGTTCCTGTTTGGTTTGGTTCGGTTCAAAACCGGTTTGCATCCCTGGTTTAAATAGCAATCCTCGTAAATTGGAGCATACAAGCGAGGGATTTTCAATTCAAATCCCACTTTGTCATCAATTCTCTCAGTTTCTTCAGGGCAATCACATTGGCGAGCCAAGCTAATAGCATCTTAAACCTTATTAATATCTCGAGCGTAAAGATATGAATCGATAAGAAAGCACCTTCGCGCATAATATTGACACATGAAGAGTGCTAATCAGAATTAATTTGAATATTCAACCCAATTTTCAACAATTGTTCATAATATTTTACTTCATTTCAAAGCGAACGGATGCCAAGCGAACGGAGCAATCTTCGTTTCGTAAGTTTATTTCACTGCTGATAGCTTTTTGCAAAAGTAGAAATATTTTCCAGCATTTTCTGAAATTCTTGATTACTGCACACATATTGCGCTTTGCACATATTTGGTGAACTAAGATAATTGGGCTAATGGGGGGCTTCAGCCCATTTTGAATACATCCCAGCAAACATTATGTGGTGTTTCTGCACATGTACATAATTTGAAACCATAAAATAAGAACGCAATTAGCACCATAAAATTCGTCACTAAGTTGACTTAATTTATTGTTGTTTAAAGACCCCCCCTTGACATGTTCCATAACATTTTCCTCCTTATTGCTGAAGTACTCTACTTACAGCAGAGAAGTCCAAAGGAAAATGTACAATTGGATTGTCATGACAATCATAAGTGTAACTCCATCCGCTGCCTGAAAGTATGCAAGTGGAATTTATTTCTTTAGTTGCAACAGATGCCAGCAAATCTTTGAAAAAAGTTACAATGTATTGTCAAGCACATACAAAAGAATAACTTTAAGCAGACTCCTCAAAGAATTAGATCAAATACAAGCTGCCAAGCCAAGAAAATCAGGAAAATGCAATTCAAAAGCATTTCAATTTGCGACAGTCCACAAACCACACACGGCACACAATCCAACTTTAAATTAGCTGATTAACTAAGAAGTAAAACAAACCATAAGCCAGTGAACCAACGGAAAGATGTCTCTACCTAGGATTTGTGTCTGCCCACTAACCTTTGCACAGCACGCCAAGCGAACGGAGGCAATCACCAAATACCGAAAATAATATTTTTTTTGCGCTTCGCTGCATAAAAAAAGCAACAGAAAAAAAACCAAGTACAAGAAGTTGGGGGCAAAAAAAAATATATATATAGACAGAGAAACACACAGCCTGGCTAAAAAATCAACACAACCAGCGCCAAAATCAAGCACCAGCCAGCAGGAGGAACTGCAGCAAAACTGGGCGGCCAAATGAAAAACGTATTTTATCTTTCCACTGGCGAGGCGAATGCCGCGAAAAGCGAAGCAAAGCAAAAGCTCAGCAGCAAGATGATAAAAGAGTAGAACCATTTATCAAAAAAATAGCAAACCGACAACCAAAATATATGATGCACAGTGGGCCTATTAGAATGCTGCCCGGCTCTACCTGAGAGTAACGTATTGGAGTACTGGCTTATGTGACTTCTAATTAACTCGCCTTTTGTAAAGTGAAGGCACAGCATTTTGCTAATTGGCAAAGTATAATTTTTTTGTGCTCCACTGTGGCCACAACTTGGACAAACGGCTGCTTGCTGTCTGTGCCCTTTAGCTCTGACTTTTATGTTTTCGCCGCGTAGATACACCATATGTATGTACAAATACACACATAGAAGGGAAGCCAGTTTTTGGGCATACACTTTAAACAAAGAGCTTGCACTTGCCGGTGAAGAAAGGAACTGGTGAAACGAGCTGGGAAGGCATTATTCGATTTTTAGTTGAAAATTTTTAGTAATGTAAACCAATCAATATTAAATCAATCCTCCGTTCAATTATGTGAACTGCTATTCCTCTTTTGCCCTAAATTTTTATGGAATTAAAATTTCAACTGAAGCGGTCAGAGTGAAAATAATTCAGACACAAATTAACTTACCGTTTTTTCTTTCAAATTAGATTTATACAATTTTTGATTTCTATTTCGCTTTTAATAGTTTAAGCTTTTACACAGGGATGCAAGCCGGATCTGAACCGGACCGAACCAAACTGGAACCGAACCGCTAGTTGCAGCTGATAAACTGAACCGCAAACCGAACCGGTGTCCCTTCGAAAATGCTGAACCGAATTTCAAGTCAATCGGATGAAACATAAAATTTTCCCAATAAAAACTTTTTCGACGCTTTTTCGGCTTTTCCGGGTGGAATTTTACAAAACCCCGTGTTAGTACGCACTTTTACCATCTAAGGAAACTCCGGTCCAAATTTCAGCCCTCTAGCTCTTACCGTTTAGGCTGTGCGACGATCACCAGTCAGTCAGTCAGGTTGGACAGATTTTTATTTATAGATTTGACAAAGTTTTACCAAAATCGAGCTTTTGTATATTTGGATCCCATACAAACAGTATTATGCAGATGATGAAATTGTGCAAAATAAATAGTTTTCATGTTAATAATAGTTTTTTTTACATATATTTAAACCGAATTTTCCAAATTTAGAACTGTCTGCTCAAAAATTTTTATTTTCCTTTTACAAAATTGTAGAATTTTTGATTAATTTCTGCATTTTACATTTTCTCTTTTCTAAAACTGTTACAAAAAACTAACACCAGGAATTTTTTGCTGCAAAACGTTCCACGTGATACATGAAGTACAGGGCGCGCTTTGATAAAGAAATTTTCCCTGAAAAGTCAAAATTCTTGAATTACTGCTGATGAGTGCACTTAATATTGGTCAATTTTACACCTCAAGGAATCATACTTATGAAAAAAGGTGAAACTGGCTTGTCCAAGTTTGTCGGATTTTAGTTATTGTCCAATAAAGTTAATGGAATGCAACTAAACACAAGCTACTTAAACAGCTTACGTCCAACAAAATTTATGAATTACGCATGTACGAAGGCCGTCCCAGACCTACCACAGTAGTGTTGGAAAATGTTCACAAAAATATTAAAAAGGGGAAGTACCGACTATTAAAAGTTTAAGATTGGTGTCTTTGTGATTTGTAAACATGGACAAAATTGGTCATCGTTATGTGATACAATACTTTCATATAAAAGGTCTTAGTCCAACCAATATTAAAAAGGAGCTGGATTTTACCTTACGTAATTCTGCTCTGCTCCCACAACAATAAAATATTGGGTGTCTGAGTTTAAGCGAGGTCGTTTAAGCTGCAAAGATGAACATAGTAATGGGCGTCCAAATGAGGTGGCCACTTCAGAAATGGTGGCCTAAATTAAAAAATGTGTATTGAGTGACCAGCGATTGAAAGTTCGTGAGTTAGCTGAATGTGAAGGCATTTAAAAAAGTGCTGTACATCGCATATTGATCGAAAACTTGGACATGAAAAAGTTATGCGCAAAATGGGTGCCGCGTTTGCTGTTCCATCATGACAATGCGCCGGTTCGCACCTCTGCCGTTGCAATGGCTAAAATTAATGAATTAAAATTTGAATTGCTACCTCTGATTATTTCTTATTTTCAAACTTGAAAAAATGGATCGAAGGAAAACGATTTGGCAACAATGAAGAGGTGGAGTCCGAGGTTAATGCCTATTTTGAAGAGCTTCACAGTTCTTATTATGAAAAAGGTATCGAAGCTATTGAACATCGGTGGGAAAAGTGTATCGACCTAAAAGGATCCTATGTTGAAAAATAAAAACAAATAATAAATTTTTGTGTTTTAGTAGTTAGGTCGGCTATTTCTGGGACGGCCCTCGTATTGACGGGTCACACACATATACCTTAAAATATTAGAAGCAAAAGGATTTTTAACAAAAAAATAGCAATTGGGCTTTTTGCAGCTAAATTAATATCCAGGCACATGGTTAAACAAATGGTCGCTTTGAAAGCTCACCGCGGATCAGAGCTAATGTAGAAGTTTTTCTAAGCTATTTAAAGAATTTACAGTTATGAGGAAGCAAAAAAACAAAGGACTTTTAAAAGTCAAAATTTAAATTGAATAGCGCTAACGAAGCCATTTGAACCACTGTGCGGCATAGAGAAAAAGCAACTTCAAACTAATTTTCAGCACTAGCCGAGTTCATATTATCTAATGTTCTTAAAAATCGAACTCTTCTTAGCAGGATTAGAATTGTGTCATTGAGGAACTAAAAATTTTCTGAAAAGTGGAGAAAATGCAATCGGGATAAGAAGCGATTTGAGTGCAACAACGCAGCTTAGTTGAACGAACATTTAATTTGTCCACGACAGCACAGGAAACTGGGTGCAGGACGAAAAGAATAAGACATTGCTCCCAAAACGTCAATGCACTAAAGTTTCCAAGACAAAACTTGCATTGGTCTTATGCGAGCAACACGTATTATCCTTTACAAATGCGGAAAACTGAGTGCATCAGATATCATCAGAGGATGTGTAATCTGGATTCCATTAGAAAGGAAGAATTTACCGTTGCAACTTTTTAAAGAAATTACGAAATTTTTTCCAGATTTCTTTCCATAAGTTTTTAAAAACCAGGTAAAATTTAGCCGCCTACACCTGAAGAGGGCACTTTTTTAATATGGGCGGTAAGGGTGGGCGTGGTCGGATTGTTGTACAACTTTACCCAATTATTATACACTTAATGTCTATCAAATGTACCAAATTGCAATTGTCTAACTACATTTCTCGAATTTATGCCGCCCAAGCTAAAATCTGGCCCAATGTGCGTTGCAAGAAATGCTGGAGCCAATATTACAGAACGTTTAGCTCTTCCCACTGGCATTCGGATGAATCCTTGGAAGCTCGTAATAAAAACTTACAAAATTTTCAACTTATGCACTGTTTCAAAAATTCGCGGTTAAATACGATGGAGGATCTCATAAAATCGTAGTTAGTTTCTTCGGATCCAAACAGAAAAAACAAGTAAGAAAGTCGGGCTCGACCAATATGAATGAAATTGAGTGCTCAATATTAATTTTCCAGCTGCGGTAGCAGCTGCAGTAGCAGGTTAATAACGAAGCCTCAGTTTTTATAAATAAATTTTTACCACTACTACTAATTTAATAAATTTTTTATTTTTGGACCATTTTTTTACACCATTCGTCTATTTAATATGAAAATCAAAACTCAATTTTATTTTTTGCTAATTTTGCGTTTATATTGTTGGACTTACGTCTTCTATTTAAGCTGGTATAAATGGCGTTTAACAAATTTTCATAAAAAATTAAACTCATATGAAAAATTGGCAAATTTGAACTTGCTTTAAAATACTTTAAGTATTTCGAGTAAGTGCTTGCCGCCACTGGGCCATCCAATCAGAATTTCTTCGAGCATCTGCTCTCCACTCCGCTTTCTCAGTTTTCGGAAAATTTCTGCCGTCGATTGCTCGCCTGTTGCATTCTACTAAGCTCCGATTGCGTGTAATTTTTGTTTAATCATATTTTAGAAAATCTCATGAAATTACAAATTTAGAATATTTGAAGTTAATTTCTTTGTAACCTTTTACAATTAGAGTGGTTTTGTTTTCTGTAAATTTCCGGATTTTTTGACTACGTAGTTCGTACTATTGGTTATATACTTTCTGTGTTCAAAATTTCATCCAAATCCGTTTGACTATTTCTGCGTGATTGCGTATCAGTAAAATGGAATTCAAAATAAATAATGGCACGTTGTTGACAGAATATTTCAGGGATGCAAGCCCAGCTGGTGAACTGAACCGCAAACCGAACCGGCTTCCTTTTAGAAATACTGAACCGAACCGAAAACCACGAAGAAGAACGGTTCGGTTCGGTTCATTTTTAAAACGTGAATCGCTTTACTCTAGCCAATGATAGCTACTTATTAGTTTCGTTTTCCTAAGATAATATGAGTTCGATCCTTAGGAGAGATAAAGCCTTTAAGGATGACTTGACAGTGTCAAATGTATTGACACCCAATTAATCGTATGAGAAAAACTCTCCTGGCGAAGATTAAATTATTATCAACTTTCAAAAAAAGAATGCACACCGGTGATAGGTATATTAAAAGATCGTCTGGCAATTGCCTTAGACTTACGGGTGTATATGTTGTAAAAATTTGTGTCAAGTTGACAAGTACGTATTCTCTTCTTACCGACATTCGCCGTTTTCGAAGGTCATTCCTAGAACTTATATACGAGTCCTACAAATCCGACTACAAAAGTTTTGGACATTCTTATAAGGATCTCAAAGATACTCAAATGGTTTATGTGAAATCAATTTTCAAAGTGTACGAAAAGTGACATTACAACAGAATTTATAATACAGTCGAACTTCTGAAGTTTTCTTTATGGCGAATTGATTTCCAGAACACTGCAATTTCGTTCAATACTTAAACAATTCTGTATTACGAATTTTGTATACAACGAAGTTTTTTTGGTTCCCTTAAGATTCGCTATAAAGAAGTTTTCGAGTCGTTTGCATCCCTGGTAAATTTTAAGGGGGATTCTCCATGAGCAAACATTTTTTTCACTTTTTTTTTGCATTTTTGTATAGCCTGGATATTTGAGAATAGTGCCCTAAGAGGATTTTTTGAAATTCAAAATACTTTAGAAGATATAGCCCTTTTATTGACCCAAGGTGACCCAATTTGCCTAGCAACTGCAAACTTTAATCGCATTAATATCGAAACCACGTTTTTCGAACTGGCAGGCATGATATCTCCAGTTACACTGAACCGATTTGGATGAAACTAAATGCAATCAACGCAGAACTGTCACCATTTTAGTCTGAACCTCAATCGCAATTTTAAAATTTTTTTAATATTTTTTATTTTTAAACTAAACTATGATTACCGTTTTGTCAAAAAAAAAATAGGGGAAAGTTAACTTCGACTCGGCCGAAGTTTTGTATACCCTTGCAGTTTCCATTGAAAACAAAAAAGGTTTTCTAACTAACTTTTTGGATCTTAGTTTTCTATGGTTTCGACCAAACTTGGTGAAATCATGGCAAAGCATAATACACTGTTAATTACGAAATTTGGAGGCGATCCCATTTAAAACAAAAAAGTTTTTTTCACTTGAACTTCTTTTTCGACTGATCATTCATAATTCAGCTGCTATATGCTATAGTCATCCGACCTTGATAAAACTTTGTAGAAATGTGTAAAAGTATATAAAGTAAGAATATGCCAATAAAACGGACGTTTTCATTAAAAACAAAAAAGTTTTCTTCACTCGAACTAGTTTTTCGACCGATCGTTTCTATGGGAGCTATACGCAATAGTCATTCGATTTCGACCAAACTTAGTGAAATCATGGGAAAGAATAGTAAAGAGAAATACGTACTTTGGAAGCGTTTCCATTAAAAGCAAAAAAGTTTTTCTCACTAAGACTAGTTCTTCAACCGATCGTTCCTATGACAGCTATATGCTATAGTCACCCGATCCGGCCGGTTTCGACAAATGTGTAGCGTATGTGTACCAAAAGACTTCATGCAAAGTTTGGTGAGGATAGCTTTAAAACTGACGGAGGAGATAGCATAAAAACAGGACGGACGGACAGACGGACAGGGCTAAATCAACACCCCCCTTTGACGGCCGAGAACTTTTTGAGCAGACCCCTTATTTACTTTGATCTTTTTCTAACAAGACAAAAAAAAAAAAACAGAATTGGAAAAAGATGATATAAGATTTGTTTTAAAAAAGGTTCAAAAACAGCATCGACATGGAGAGCCCCCCCTTAAGCAAGCAATTGTCTGTAGCTTTGCACCTATTGTTGGATAAATCAATGAACCTAATGACGTATCGGAATCGGAATGAGAACGAGTTAGGAGCCAATCTCGGACGGGGTCGACCGAAGCGGAGTTGGCGCGACCAGGTGCAGGGAGATATTGCGGAGCTGGGTGTGTCCTCCTGGTGGAATGTCGCTCGGGACAGAGGCGAATGGCGGGCATTAGTGGCAGCGGCAGAGACCGTAAAACGGTTGTGATGATTTTATTACCATCGATGCCAAAGAAGAAGAAGAAGAATGACGCATTGCAATGAAATTATGACAACGAGCCGCAAACTAAAGGAATCTGAAAAAGTCCGGAAATTTAAAATTTTCGGTCGCCAAACTAATTGCTTTGGCCGATCTTAACCCTCAGCTACCAAAAATCTTCTATTGGGCACTCTCAATTTAATAATTATTTCTGTTTTTAATTATTGCATTTCTTAACCTAATCAAGCGACAACATAGACCACAGATAAATGTCAATTTTTAAGGGCATTTCAATTTCACTATCTTTCAACATCACTTCCATTTTTATACCCTTGCAGAGGGTATTATAAAAATTGTCCGATGTTTGTAAGCATAGAAGGAAGCATCTCCGACCACATAAAGTATAATATTCATACACGGCTGGTTATTAGCCTGTCCGTGCCGTCTGTTTCTATGCTATCTCCTCCGTCAGTTTTAAAGCTATCCTCACCAAACATTGCACAAAGTCTTTTGGTACAAATACGCTGCACATTTGTCGGAACCGGCCGGATCGGATGACTATAGCATATAGCTGCCATAGGAACGATCGGTTGAAAAACTAGTCTTAAAGAGAAAACCTTTTTTGTTTTTAATGGAAACGCCTCCAAAGTACGTATTTCTTAGTTTACTATCCTTTCCCATGATTTCACTAAGTTTGGTCGAAATCGGATGACTATAGCATATAGCTGCCATAGGAACGATCGGTCGAAAAACTAGTTCTAGTGAGAAAAACTTTTTTGTTTTTAATGAAAACGTCCTTATCATTGGCATACACTTAATCTATATACTTTTACACAATTCTACAAAGATTGGTAAACGAGCAAAGCTACGATCGGTCGAAAAATTTTTAGAAAAATTTTTTGTTTTTATGAAAAGTTATCATTTAACTTAATCTATATCTTTTACACAATTCACAAGATTGGTGAAATCGGATGACTATAGCATATAGCTCCCATAGGAACGATCGGTCGAAAAACTAGTTCTAGTGAGAAAAACTTTTTGTTTTTTAATGAAAACGTCCTTATCATTGGCATACACTTATTTTATTTACTTTGGACACATTTCTACAAAGTTTTATCAAAATCGGATGACTATAGCATATAGCTGCAGTATGAATGATCGGTCGAAAAAGAAGTTGAAGTGAGAAAAACTTTTTGTCTTAAATGACATCGCCTCCAAATTTCGCAATTAACAGTGTATTATGCTTTTCCATGATTTCACCAAGTTTAATAGAAATCAGACATCTTTATAGTATAGATCCCATAGAAAAGTAATGTCCAAAAAGTAGTCTTAGAAAAACTTTTTTGTTATCAATGGAAGCTGCAAGGGTATACAAAACTTCGGCCGAGCCGAAGATAACTTACCCCTATTTTTTTTTTTTCACATATGCTTTGGTCGAGCCAAAATATTTTGTACGCGAACAAATATAACAGTAAATGTGGCTTGCTAACATTTTTGCTGGCGCGGAGACGTTTGCTGTAAAATAAAGCCCGACGAGAGAGAAAAAAAGAAACACCAAATATATGAAATGAATGAATTTTTGTTACCCACTGACACGATTTATTTACGAGTGTCCCGCCATTGTGTTTCCCCCATACACATGTGTAACAATTTTTTATTATCCCTTACTGTTGCCCAACGCCGCACTCTGTACATCATTATACAACAATTGAAATGTTGTTTGGCGTCGCATCGGCGTCGGTGGAGATTGGACTTTGGCGACGTCGCAGGTTCAGACAGCAAAATCACTGCCAACTTTTTGGTGGAGGGACAGCAGAGGTGAACTTTGGCAGAAGCACTGAGGAGGCTTTTTCAATTACCAGCTAAAATATATGTGCTTTGTATGCCGCGGCCTGACCTTTGGACAAATTTCACATGTGTGTGCATTAGTTGAAAGGGGAAGCAGACAGCAACGAGTCCAAGGTGATACATATCAGAAATTTATGAGGTCGATACGGTATTAGGAAAGAAACTAATACATAATACATGATGCCATACATTTTGAGGAGTTTTCCTCATATATCACCAAAAGATGCAATTAGATTGCACATATTAAATGGGAGAATAATTGCTTGCTAATAACTTATTCTTGACTCTCTACTGATAAATCGACTCTTACTTAACCCTCCCTCCCTCCTTGCTTCTATCCCTTTAAATTCATACAGAATGCGAAATATGAAAAGTTAATTTAAGTTTCACTTACAAATGGAAATGAAACAAAATGAAATGAAATCCATCCGACTCAACCCTGAAAAAAAGGCCAACGCCAACGCCAGCGAAACATCATCCAAGGACCCCATCCATGGCTGTCGTCTGGGTATCCTGGACAGCCCGCTGAAAAGGGTTGGCTCTTTTGCTAATAGATTTCGCATAAATTTATGCGCCCCTTTTTCTGAAATATGAGCATAGCGAGTTCACGACATTTGTTTTGACAACCAAAAGTTTCAGGGGGGCAGGGACCCGGGGGGAGCATGTTTTTCACTCTATTTGCACAGCATTAAGCGCAGTGCAAATAAGTTTCGCCCGAGCTCATACAATTATCCCTTGTACCGAATTCATTTGCCGCACTATTGTCTTTTGCAATTAACGCGACGAATGAAATGCGATTTTTGATAAATGCTCTGCGATAACGTGGCATCGTCTTCGTCTTCTTCTTGTTCATTTTTTCGGTGTCGTAACTTTTCTGGTAGCTTTTCATGGCTTTGGCATAATTGCTCTGTCATTGTCGCAAGTTGAAAATGCGAATTTAGTTATAAAAAGCAAATTGCGTTGGCAAATTAGTTGCCATTTAAGCAGACAGTCAAGAGACCAAACGACCATAAACCTTCAAAGAAGGGAAAAATACTTATTTTGTTTGGTTAAGAGAGGAGGCGACAAGCTGATGCTCTATTTGGTATGAACGTTTAGTTTAATCGTTACGAAACAAGAATTCATTCGGATTGCGGTTAAACATCATCAAACGCTCCTTTGAAGTGGACTTTGTACGGCTTAGTGTCAGCAATCGCTGTGCTAATATCATTAGATATACCTTATCGATTATTTCTGTCGTGATGACAGTAAACCACTTCTCAAACATTAAGGCCTAGACGGACTTCCGACTTAACATGAAGTTGCATACACAAAAATTAAGGGAAGATGAAGCAGACGTAAAGATTTCCTTACAGTTAACATTTTGAACGACACACAAAAAAATGAATTTTACTCTTAACAGCACATAAGTAGACTCAATGGTAATTTGCTGTGGGCCCTATTTTGCTTTGAGCAGCTGTCGCAGCATTGTCTTCACACAATATTCCGTCGCTCTTCTTCGTCATGCAAGTCATCAGCGATCATCTGAAGTTAAATAAAAAGAAGATGGTAAAACTAAGATTGGTTGGGCCGAAGTTAAATTACAGTTGCACTCGCTCATTTGATCCGTTTAACATAAACAGCAAAAATTCAAAAAATATGTTACTTGCCACAGTTAGTAATCAAAGTCAGAAGGAAGCTAACTGTTGACAGTCATACCTAAACAGTTTTCATTACTATTGGTATTATGAAGAGAAGTTGCCAATTTTTTCAATCAAAACCCTGCTGATCAATTAGTGTGACCAAGACACAGCTTACTTAAAAATACCAACAGCTTAAATTGTTGGCGAAATTTGTTGTAAATTCTGGTCACACTAGACCAACGCTCACGAAATATTTGGTGGCGTAAGCTAAATTACTTACGTCGGTAGTCCGCCTAGGCTTTCAAAAAGAATGGTGCATTTTCCTTAAGTATTTGAGAAGTATATTCTGGTTTGAGGTATGCGAAAAATTAGGAGGCACAATTGCCCTTTCTTTCTTAAGCTTAGTATAACCTAAACAAAGAAACTGGCCCAGTGAGGCCAGATTTGGGAATCCTGCATAAATTATGGTCACACTGCCAAAAGATTGTTTTGATTTTTGATTGCATGAAAATAAATAATCAAAATGAATTACGAACCTTTCATGAAGACTATATTGCTGTCACCTTTATCCGCAAGTTTTCACAACAATCGCTTGCTCTTCCACATCGTTTTCTATTTACTCGGGATAGCAAAATATTTAAAAAATCTCTAAAAATCCACGCCTTCTTGAGCTACTAGAGTTTTTGGTTTTGGCAGAATCCACATAATTTTTAAGTGTGACCATTCATACCCCAAATAGACAAAGCATATGCCAGCAGTGTTTTACTACAAAATGATTTCTCATTATTTCAGCAACTGCAAATAATTACACCTGTGTTTTTTCCTGTCCCAGACTGTGCTCCTAGTTCTGAACCGAACCGAGACGATAAATCCCACTGATGAACAATGAAAGAGTTAAAGAACGCTAAAATCTAAAAATACCTTATTACTCGACAATCGTTCATTGGATCTTTACCATTCCTTTGGCGGATCGATAAATAATCCTTATACTAAATATGTCCAGATGGTTCGAATTTTCTATATATAAAATAGTGGGAGATATAACGTTTTTTTCCAATTTGCGGGGGCGTGCCAAAACTACATTGCAAACTTCTGGCCAAACACATAATACCCTTTGCAAAGAGTATAAAAATAGCCACATCGGCATCTAAATAAATATTAAAGTTTTGTAAGATTTTTCTAAAAATAAAACAATTCGTGACTGTTTTTTGTGCTTGGGGACGTTTCTTAAAGTAAATTAATCATTTTTAGGTCCGTTCTCTCAAGTTCCTGTATATGCAAGTCTAGGTGGATTTCACGCTTTCGGATCATGCTCAAAATAAGCGGTGCAAATTCACCATATCCACCTAAGTTCAAAATATTAAAAAACATAAACATTTTTTATCCATATGCATTTAGAAGCATTTTGATTTCGTTAAACTCTTAAATTTGGCATAAAAAAGAAGGCTGTTTTTTTACATTTTGAGCCCATAGCTTAAAAACACTCGCACTATCACAATTTATACTGACAATTTTTTTCAAATTTATTTAGAGCTTTAGAAGAATCGGTGTAAAATTAAAAAAGTTATGGGATAAGTGGAGGCGACTTTTAAAAAACTCGCTAACTGGATTGTCGATAATATCTAAATAGCAATCCCACTGATTTTTTTATTTTAGTGATCAGTCGGCCAAATTTCTTTATAAAAAGTTGGTTTGGCGAATTGGGGAAAAATGCTGTAGAGCATTATATTACATAATGTAAAGTTTTGGCCTTGAAGAATTAAGATAGTGTGAAAATAAGTGCGGTTTAAGTGAGGATTCTCCATGTCGAAACGTAAATAGTTTTTCCAGTTCGGTTTGTTTTTCATTGTGTTACAAACTGATTAAAGTAATCAAATATGCTTTGATATGAGGGCGGTCACAAAGTTTTCGGCCGATTTCCGTCTCCAGGTTGTCTGATATGATAAGTAACGATAATGCAAAACTAACTTCGTCTGCTCCGAATTTAAATGAATGTCTCTTGGATTTTAAGAACCGCAGAACCTACAGTTCTGCTTATTAACAAAGCCATTTAAATGAAAAATATTTTATGGAAAACGAGCCAAAAAAGAGCCCATCTTTTTGACGCTGAAAGAGGGGCATTTATGTGACATTATTTTCCACCCTGGCTAGAAAATTTTGCTTTGGTCGCTACTTCTTAAGTCTAGAATTTGGCATGAAAATACATATTCAAGATTTGATTACATGTCAACGTGCATGTATAACTTCGCTTTAAAAGTCGTAGAATTGAAAGAACAATTTTTTGTTAAAGCATGTGTTAAACTATATTTTCATGGTTCACGGTCTTATAAAAATATGCAGGACTCCCCCCAAAACAGTCCCAAAAAATGGAGAAAATTTGAATTTTTAGGAATCTTAAGCTAGTTTGATTATCTGGAGTCCATTCCACTTCTTCTATAAAGTTTCGAATCGTTGTCTAATTTGTATTTTATTTTTATTTTTAAAACTAAGAAAGTAGAATTAGTGCATGTGAAGAGTCTGATACTAGTCCCTCTCTAAAATTGGTTAGATTTTGACAATGAGTTTCGCAAAATTGTATTAGTTTGAAAAAGTTTAGACTGTTACTCAGCAAGGTCTCCGGGCTAAAGTCCCAGATCTATTACACCTTTCACCCCACCGCAGTAAGTAGAGCAAGGACAGCCGTTCTGGTAAGATAAGGCATCAATGCTTATTTCATGATTAATTACATCACGGATGACCTCACTGTTGTGGCCCTGGAGGGTAGCAGAACGAATGGCACCACCAGCTGAGCTCGGAAGACTGGCGGCGGAGGCGGGCTAGAAGAAACAACCCCTCGTCATCGGGACAGACGCCAACGCAAATCCACACTGTGTGGGGCAGCCCGGATATTAACGACAGAGTTGAGTCTCTCCTAAACTTTATTATCCAATATAATCTATGTGTAGAAACGTTGGAGACGTACCCACATAACATCGGCCATCGGAACGGAGAGTCCTCGAATAACCCTCCTTCTCTGACCCCAAGATTAAAAGTGCGTTTATAAATTTATAACCCTTTTAACTCTGCCATTCATAATTCGATCTTTATGAAACCTCTCAGAGATTGTAGATATTGGGCCCATACACTACACTGCAAAATATGAGCTTGATATCTTTAAAATTGTTGGAGTTATTCAAAATATAAAATATATTTATAGTGGGGCGGGAGGGGGCGTGGCCAAAATTTGAAATAAACTTGACCTGCGTAGGGACAACAGGAGTCTACATACAAAATTTGGTGGCTCTAGCTCTTCTAATCTCCGAGATCTAGGTGTTCATACAGACAGACGGACATGGCTATATCAACTCGGCTGTTGATGCTGATCAAGAATATATACTTTATGGGGTCGGATATGCTTCCTTCTGCCTGTTACATACATTTGCACGACTTAAGTATACCCTCTTTATTCTACGAGTAACGGGTATAACCACCTACGCCAACGCTCATATTCTCTGTGGGAGACTTAGAGAAGTCTGTAAAGACACTCACTGTCAACCTCACCGGAGCATACAAAACCTCGTGTAAGCTCACGGTTACGAAAAGAAGAACCAGACCCCCATGGTGGACCCCAGAACTGAAGGAGCAGAGGAAGGACGTACATGAATGCTTCAAACTCGCCAAACAAGCGGAAGAAGCGATTATCTGGGAGGAGAATAAGATAGGACTTCGCTTCTTCAAAAAAGAAGTAAGGAAGGCAAAGCAGCACTCATGGAGAACCTTCTGCTCCAGCATAGAGAACTCAACAACAAATAACTCAACAAATAAACATTCCAACCAAATTAATCACTTCAGGAAGAATCCGATGGGCGATCGACTCGTTCGCGTGCTACAAATCCCCTGGACTGGATCGTATAATTCCCGCCATGCTTAAAACGACCAAGGGCGTAGTCGTACCATGACAGCAATCCATGTATGAAGCATGCTTGGGGTGGGGTTATGTACCTGTGGACTGGAGGACAGCACGTGTTGCATTCCTGTTGAAACCGGGTTGGTTGCAGTCACGTGCTACCAAAAGGACTACAGACCCATTAGCCTCAAATCATTCTTAATTAAAACAGTGGAAAAATTACTTGACCACATATGAAAAGACATGAACCTGAATCTCCACGACAAGACTAAAACTTCTGTACACCCCAATGCTCGCTTCACTGGAAGAAGCAGCCAAGAGGCCCGGCCAACCAACTATTGGCTTTCGCCAAATCATCAAAAATCCTCCAGTATTTCTAAGGCAAATTATACCAACAAAAAACCCCCCGCTAAGGACCAATCAAGGGTAAGTCAGTACTCACCTACCTACTCAACTATGCAGGCAAGTGCAGGAAGTCCTGATTAAAAAAACGTAACAATTTTCAAGCATATCAATTGAATTTTTCCCATCTGAGAAAATATAGTTTTACATACCTGGAAATACCCATATAACTACCGAAATTGAAATTTGAGATCCTAAAGCTAAAATAAATTGAGAACAAAAACGAAACCCTTAACAGGAACAAATTTATCAGGGCGAGCCGCTGCCGGACTATGCATTGTCATTGCTATTTCCCCACCTAGAATAATGTTGATTTTTTGCTAAAGCACCTCTCAGTGGCCATATACCCTTCTCCGCAGCCAATTTGTAGTATACAAATTCCACTCGAGACGTTAAAAATTCGTCATTCGTTGACTGTGTCCTCGCCTTGACAACAATGTGCTAAAGCCATAAAATTTTGATTTGACAAACGCATGTTGGAGAAGTAAGCCGGAATCGAAGCGAAAAGGATGAAAGCGTGATGCAGCACAGCTACCGGTACCTTTTGAGTCCTCTTTTGAGTTGTAAACAAAGTTTGTTGCGTTCGCGTTACACACAGAATGAAAGAAAAAAGGTAAAAGTTAGCCAGTTAATGCGACAAAAGGGATTTACGTAGCAAACTTCGGTTCGGCATTGCGCATTGCAGTCATCGTCCTCGTCCTTAGCTATATTAGCTCAGGCTCAGAAACAAAAAAAAAAAACCAAAAAAATTCCAACATTCTGTGCCTGTCAAGAGAGCGCAAGCTGCACATGATGGCAACGAAGTTGACAAGCGAGAAGTGTGGGATGGAGGACGGAAAGCCCCTCAAACATAATAAAGAAATCGCACGCACGTCACGCCGCCAGCATTGGCGCACTTCAAAAGCCTCAAGGCTGTGGCACAGATGAGTGAAAGGAGGGCTGAGGCAGGTGAGCCTCCCATTCTCAGTTGTGGTTTGCGGCCACGTTTTACAAAAGGCGTTCCCATTGTGTTGCTTTAATGAAATGAATTGCTTAAGGGACGACTCCAGATGAAACCAGGCGTTGAAGGGAATGGGGATTGCATATGCAAAAAAAAAAAAAAAATTAAAGCCTTGTTAAAAGATGCAGAAAACCTCGGTACACATGACCCACAATCAATCAGTGAGAAATTGATGAAAGCAGACGCCAAGGCCTGGGTTGCAGTTGAAGCAAATTGATGTGGGAGTATGTGGCTTTCGTTTTACTTAAGGGTTTTATTTGTCTTAAAGTTTTGGCAGAAAATTGAATTAGTTTGAAGGCTGAATGGATAGGGCTGCAGGATAGGTTGGTCGAAACGTTGCATACTTTAAGGTTTGATTGAAAATTTGTAATTATTGTGTTTTCGGCGGCCTAGTCTTAAGGGGCCAGTTCCTGCCTAGCTAAATTTCCACTCGCAAAACAGTTTCTTGTTATCAAACACCAACTTTTCTCGTCTATAAACTTAACTTACAGCCAATGGAAATTTGCGTAGCATACTTTCAAGTGCAAAATACCAAAAAATTTCATTTTCGACCATCATGACTTAAAACTTTAAAAATCTCTTAATGGTCCCACCCTAGAGCGCCTCTATAATCTCCTCTTTCAAATTCAAACTCCATTCTTCTTATCGTCACATTTCCATCAGCTCCTGCGACATAATTCCAAACTTAATTTCACTCTGCCGACCCTTGTATTGCATCAGGTACATTAGGCACGCCTCGTTTTTGCACAAAAGAACAAAAATACAACGGCGTAACGCTAATTACGCATTTTGTAGCCATTTCTAAACACGGCAGACACATGACTCACCTCATACCCAGCTCCAACCAGGCGAAAAACTCTTTACAAACAAAACACAGAGAGACAACGATGACGATACGGCAACGATGGCGAAAATCGCCACGGCAACCGGGCGACAAACGGCAACATCACGTGCCCAGGATGGATCCTCCTACTCCCGTCCCAGCCTTACCTGACTTTATAGCCTGCGCAACAAATTTCGCCGCATAGTCAGACATAGACCAAGAGGAGACTGAGCATTTTTCTGGTTTGGGTGCTGGTTGCCATTTTCCAAACGAATGCGAAACCGAATTCCAGTCGAAGCGGCGTGGCACAAAACACGCAACGCATCCTGACACGTTCCCGCCCACTCCACCTCCTCCTGCCCAAAGTATTTTTAAGATTTAAAAATGTCTCCCCGAACCAACACACACACAGAGGGAAAGTGGGCGAGGCCACTTTGTGGCGTATTGGTGTAACTTTACCAGTTAGTTTCCTTGTCCCTTACCCCACTTGAAGTAGTGTAATTGAAAAATTCTACCAAAGTCAAGTCCAAAGTGAGAGTGACAGGCAGCTTTTTTCCCCCGCGGAGGTAGAAGAAGGCGTCTCCAAAGTTACGCTGCAGAAAATTCAGTAGAAGTTGCACTTCTCCGACTTTTCTTGGGGATGCTACCAGCAATTTCTATTTCATGGCACATTATTTTGTGGCTTTTGTTTCGACTGCTGTTGCTGCAACGAGTTCAGGAAGCGCATACGAGTGAATGAGTGTGTGAATTTGAGTGGGATAGGGCGGTTGTTTGTGGTTGTCTGGCCCAGGCACGTGCTCTGTTTTGGTTGTTCTTCTGCCCGCCATAACATTTAATAATAAACTTGGCTTTATTTTTAATGTTTATTTATGCTTAATATGTGAGGATTTCAAGACGTGATAAAACGGCATGCAGCCAAGGCAAATGTTCAAATGGAAATTTACAAAAAGGATTTATAAAATGGTTTAATGTTTACGTACCAGGGTAACAATTTGTAAGTAGATCGTACAATTGGAAAAAGTGAATTTAGGTTTTTCCCCTTCTGGAGGTATCTTAACCAATTGAACGATCAAAGCGAATTTTCGATATTGCGTTCCCAATGATCCAGTCTGTATTTCCTGAATTTTGTAGACTTGTATCTTGAACCATTAAGCTATGTACTCAGACAAACTAAATCTAGACCTAGCTAAAAATACAACTTTTTACGCTGGAGTCCCAGCCAAGGGTACAGTGTGACTGATCAACAACAAAATACCCTTCAATAGTAAAATACCACCAAATGTCTAACTGTCTTACTGCACTGTGCTTGTTTTGCCTAGTGTGATTTGATTACAATTAAATTGATTTAAGTAATAAAAATGCAAATGCAGGAGTATTTGGATGATATTTGGAGAGCTGAAGTCATGGGCAAACCCTTAGTTGTGTTTTATTTTTTTTTTTTTGCTGCAGGCTGCAGCCATTGTTGAATTCATTTAGCAAGGGAAACTTGCTAAATAATTGCAAACCATTGCTTTTGCTTCTAGCTAGCTAAGCCTATAGCTAAAGCTATCAGCTTTTAGCCAGTCAAGGTTGCGGCGCCACGCGTTTTTAGCTGGGTCTGAGACCAGCTCAAGGTAAGAGGCAAGCTAAAAGTTTTAGCAACCGTTTAGTTAGCTTTTTTTATGGGTGTTGACCCCAGCTAAATCGATTTAGCTTGTCTGAGTACATAGCTTTAACAATTAAGGGTGAGTACTGAGATCGTTCGAATTTTCCTCTATCTGTCAAATAAAATTTTTCCTTCAGTGATTTTGTTGTTTGAAACTTAGAAACAAAGCAATACACAAAAGTATTTTGAAAATTGTCACCAGTGCTGGCAAGGCTGTTGTGGGTGGTGGGCAATCTGCGGTCGAAGCGTATTCTTTTGGGCCTCCTTCACGCCAAAAAGGAGTATTTAGCAAATTTCTTGAAGGAAAATTCGAACTTCTCAGTACTCACCTTAAGTAAAAATTGTTTTCGCAGTGTCTTTTATTGATGCTATCGGCGGTGTCCCAGAAATCTATTCCAACCAAATTCCAACCCAAAACCAATTCTCGATGTCTTAGAAATCTCTTTCGGTCGGTTTCAAACCTTTCGTATTGTGTTGGGAGATTTTGGCAAGCCAACTAATACAAACAAACCGGCCAATACACTAACCAACCAATAGCGACTTTACGAACCCACGCAATATATCACTGTTCACTGTTATAAAAAAGGAAGCACCTCCGACCCCATAAAGTATATATATTCTTGATCAGCATCAACAGCCAAATCGATATAGCCATGTCCGTCTGTCCGTATGAACGCACAGATCTCAGAGATGGTAAGAGATAGAGGTTTGACATGTATGGGACTTATGCTTCTTATACTTGCAGGCAGATCAAGTTTATGTTCAATTTTTGCCACGCCCTTCCTGCCCCCCAAATTGGAAAAAACGGAATATCTCCCACAGTTTTATAGATAGAAGGTTCGTTCCTTCTGGACATATTTAATAATCAGGATTATTTATCGATCTGTTAAAGTAATGGTAAAGATCGGATGAATGGTAGTAAAGATATTAGCAAACGAAAATTCAATATATCTGGGCTGCTCTTTAATTCTAACATAACATCAAGCAATCACAATGATGTTAAGTCATTCTGGTCACTCCGGAGTCCCGCGTAGTTTTCGATGTACGCCCATCTCTAGCTCTGGCAAATGCAAAGGTTTCTTTTTGTCTGCGGCGCGTGTCAATCTCTCTCTCTCCCTCTCTCTCTAATTATACTCTTTACCAAAGGTACATAGAGTATAATAAGTTTGTGCAAAAGTATGTAACAGCACCTTAAATGATAAGTATTTAAGCAACTCAAGTCGACTCGTAGGTCTTTATTCATATATCGACCACATTGCTATTGCAATGGCCTCCTCGTGGTGTTCCCTGGATACCGATTTTATATAATATAATCGGGAGCAAATTCGAGCGGCGACCCCAACTGGTACAGAGTATAATATAGTTTTTTTTTGTCTAACTTGACGGGACTATATGTTTACAAAAGCAATTTTAGATCCTGGGTTTCAAACAAAAGAAATACCTTTCAATTTTATTTTTCGAATTACAGGTAAATAAACCTCCTAGGAGGTGCAATCAAGCCATTTTTGTGCGAAGCTATGGAGAAGTCGCCATTGCGGAACAAAGGGGAGAAGCGGCCCATTTAAAATGTACCTATAAGCAGAGGGACATCGATTCGGTGAGAGAAAAAAGCAAGCTTGCCGGGGAGTGCCCAGATAATGACAAGGAGCTGGAAAGCGATGTTTTCAAGGTTTTGGTTGAAAAACTCTATGAGTACTTCTCCTGGAAACTAAGTTCCACATTTGAGAAGCACTTCTTTAGGAACATCAACCCAGTTAGCGGCGGAGCGTTCGTTCATTATTTATTGCGGTTGCGTCAGCAATGCAAAATTTTGGTTCAACTGTAGAATAATCCCTTATTGTCCTCAAGGCAAACGGAGACGTCGGAAGGATGAATCGGACTCTAATCTTTAAATTTTATACAAAGTGAATGTTAGCAGTCTCAAGGTCGAGGTTTGATTATAGTTCAATAATATACCAGGAAATTCCACAGAGAATACATTTGAACATAGAACAGTAGTTGTGGCTGTTTAGACGGCCGTTTCGGCTGCCGCCATGGCAAACCCTTCGTCAGTTCACTTTGTTGTCGATCCTTTTGCGATTGTTAGATTTTGGATAATTTTTTTTTTGGGATTTTGAGTCTTAGATTGGGAAAATCTCACACTGTGCGGTGGCGAAATGACAGTTAAGAATGAAATCAAGCACGGCAAGACATTTGCCATGCAACGATGTGGTCGTGCGTTCGAGTCCCATTCAAGGCATTGTCTTAAGAACTATTTTTATTATAATTTTTGGTTTTTTGTCTGTATTTTTTTCGATATTTTTATACTCTGTACCAGAGGTACACAGAGAATATTAGAACTGTGCAAAAGTGTCCGTCTGTCTGTCTGTCCGTCTGTCCGTATGAACAAACAGAACTCAGAGATGGTAAGAGATAGAGGTTTGACATGTATGGAACATATGTTTCTTATAGTTGCAGGCAGATCAAGTTTATTTTCAATTTTGGCCACACCCGCTCCCGCCCCCGCAATATAGATAAAACGACATATCTCCCACAGTTTTATAGAAAGAAGGTTCAAACCTTCTGGACTTATTTAGTATTCGGGATTATTTATCGATCCGTTGAACGTGGCGTTTAGAAAAGCAACACGCCGCATGTAGAAACGTGGCATGTTGAAAAGCTAAACAAACGTAGTGTGTTGTTTTACTTATTTTATTTTCTCTGTGTAGAAAGCAATATACGGCAGATAAGCTACTATAACAAATAACTGAGCACATACTAAAAAACACGGTATCGAATGGTAACTTTTAATATTTTTAGAAAACGATTTGGTATAATTTTTTGATCGGTGGATTTGAATTGTAAGTTTTGCTCATACTTACAATATTTAACATGTTTTGTAATTGTTTCCCATTCGATGGCTTTCAATGAAGTACTTTCTACTCTATTTTTCTGATACATTCCTGCTTTCAATCTTGTTTTCTGCATCAGCAAAATTTCTGCGCTCTTTGGCATGTAAATAATATTTAACTTATTGCCTGTCCACTGCATCTTAACCTTTGATCTGCTTGTTTTATGCATGAAGAACTCTGGCCCACATGAACAACCTTTTGAACTTCAATTCCACCCCCAAAAAAACTTACTGACCACCACTAAAAATGGCATACCAATTCACACCCGAAAAATGTAATTCGATACGTTACTTTTTTTTTGTTGCCCTCATATCTAAATCAGTCTGCAAATTAATGGGCACACGCTTCACACTAATCGCTTTATGAATGCGCAACGAATCTAGCGCTCTGATGAGATCTCCGTGCCTAGCCACGTTCCATGTCATCAGTTGTCGCTCAGGACGCGCCCTGGAGACGTCATCATCATCATCGTCGTCGTCGTCGACTGCATCGCACTTTCAATCGCTGTGCACTCAATCACATGCCGGAAATCAAACGAAGCGGATGTCCGTTCAAATGGTCACCGTGATGGTGGCGACGGGATGATGGGGAAAGGGAAGTTCGTCCTGCGGTTTTGGTTACGGAGTAACCGCAATGTGAAATCGAAAGTCCTGCTGATTAAAACTCAACTTGGCAATTGTGCACAATTGGAAGAGCAGGAAATTTATGCATGTCAATCAGTAAGGGCGATAAGTGGGCGTGGTCTGAGGGTCAGAATTAGTTTGTTGTTCTTTTTAATAGAATCATTTTTTTTTTTTGGTAACTAACCCCTCTCGGTTAGAAATTTCCATTTTGCGTATTTTTTTTATTGCCTGACTTGCCAGACAAAACTGCCACTAAATCCGGCGCCAGTTTGCACATAAACAGACACAGAAACGAACCAGCGAAAAAAGTGAACATTTTTTCTAAAAACTATACGTAACCTTGTCATTTGATGACAAAGGTTGTTGTTGTTGTTGTTCATTTCATAAGCTTCGCACTTTAAGACGCACGTAAAGCTGAACAAGTAAAAGCAATAAAAGTTCTTGTTTTGGCCCACTCAAACTACACTTTAGAAGGGTTAAGGGTTAGAGGGAGAGACACTGTCTGGGTTAGTTGCTCGTTTTTATTGTTTATACGTTTTCGATGGCACAAACGGAAATTGCCATGGCTCACTTCCACCCCACTCGCTCACTCACTTTCCAGATTGTATTTGCTACGCAGAGACACAACTGCAAAAAACTGAATCGAATTAAAAAAGGGTGACCAAATGGGAAAGAAATGTGAACAAAAAATGCGTAAAATGGATATATATTTTACTACTCGTGTTGGTCATCTTTTCTGTTTATGGTCCCTGGGGGTAAGGGACAAATTTCAAATAGTTAAACTTTGAGGATTCAGAAATCAATTAGAATATCAGGGCAATAGAAAAGTTGGTTATCAAGCTGAGGATATTATAGTTATTATTCGTAAAACATTAGACAAAAAAAGGGTCCAGTCTTATTTCAGAGGTGCGAGTGTCCTTAGTGTACTGTGTCAAAGTGTCTCTTGTGGCAGTGAATTTTCAGTACTTTTTAGACTTGTAGCAACAACGATGCATTAGTAAGTATGTGATTTCAGTTCTAAGTAGAAATCCCTATACAGTATATATATTCTTGATCAGCAACAACAGCCGAGTCGATTTAGCCATGTCCGTCTGTCCGTCCGTCCGTCTGTCCGTATGAACGCGTCGATCTCAGAGACTATAAGAGCTAGAGCCACAAATTTTTGCATGTAGGTAGATGTATATCCGATGCAAATCGAGTTTGTTTCAGATTTGGAAAATTCCTACCCTCACCCCTGTAAGCGCAAAAAACTGTCAGAGCCATGATTTTTTAAGTAAGACCCACGAGACTTTATATATATCATGTAAGGCCCAAAAAACAACGAAGTTATATACAAATCATGGAAAAATTCAGAAAAGAAAGTAGGCATACTTTTAACATAGCCAAACATAACGACCAAACAACCGCTTGGGAGTTATATAAACAAAAAACTTTATATACAAACTTTAGATACGATTTCACGATTTTATATACGAGGCGTGTTCAAAAAGTATCGCGAATTTTGTGTTTTTTCAAAAATTATTTATTTATTCATGAATATCTATTTTGTCCCCTTCAAAGTAATCCCCATGAGATATTATACACTTGTGCCAACGGTTTTTCCAATCTTCGAAGCACTTCAAAAAATCATTTTTTATTTTTTATCTTGTTCAGCTCCCCTCCTTCGATGCCGTCTTTCATGGGCTCGTCATAGCGTAGCGAACAGTAAACCGATCGTTCTTCATGGGCCACTTCAGTTCAGGGGAACAAGAAAAAGTCGCATATGCAGGTCACGGCATCATTAGTGTGTTGTTTTTCGGTCTTGGTTCGTGCGGCAGCTTCCATTGAGATGATTGAGCTTTGGTTTCCACGTCATAACCATAAACCCACGATTCGTCACCAGTTATGACCCTCTGGAGCAAATTTGGGTCGTCGCGGACAGAGTTTAACATCTCATTAGCAATGTTCATGCGATGCTGTTTTTGGTCGCAATTGAGCAATTTTGGTACGAATTTCGCGGCGACCCGTCTCATGCCCAAATCATTGATAAAAATCGAATGGCACGAGCCAATCGATATGTTTAGGTCCTCAGCAACTTCTCTAACGGTGATTCGACGATTGGCCAATACCATTTTCTCCACTTCATTAATTTTTTCGTCTGTTGTTGAAGTGCTCGGGCGTCCGGCACGCTCTTCGTAGTTCACATCTTCTCGGCCTTCTGAGAACATTTTGTACCACCGATAAACGTTGCTTCGGTCCAAGGTAGCTTCTCCGTATGCCACAGTCAACATTCGGAATGCATCCGCGCACTTAATTTCGTTTTTCACACAAAATTTGATACAGGTTCTTTGATCCATTTTTTTTGAATAGGTAAAAATCGAAGACGATCCAAAACACGTGCAAGCAAAGCAGCTGTCAACAATTAAGTGAACATTCAAAATGGCCGAGCTTGTCGGCATAAGTGAGAGACATGAGTACCAACATAACGCCACAAAAAAATCGAAATTCGAATATACGTAACGCGCAAAAATTCAAAATTCGTGATACTTTTTGAACACACCTCGTATATCAAGTAAGGCCCAATATCTATCTATTCTCAAAAGATCAATAAGATCGGACGAAAAACACCGAAGTAATATACGATTCAATTTTGCTTGTAGGTGAGAGGGGGCCTTGCATTGTCAGTTACCGCGTTTGCGCGTGCGTGTGTGCGTATGTGAGAGTGTCTGTGTGTATGTGTGAGTGTGTGTATATGTGTATAAAAACACAAGAAGTCAAGGGAACAGGGTATTTTGTAGTCGGGGCACTCGACAACAGCTCCCTTACTTGTTTACTTTAGATAGATAAATGCTTATTAATCAGGCTTTTTCTCGTTCTTACTTTCAATAAAATTAAGGGGGTATTCCAGTCTAGAGCGACCAGAATAAGGCGTTTTTTTAAATTCAATAGAAAAAAAACTTAAAATATTTTTACCTTACCTTTTTCTCTTAAAAAATTTATTAACATTTCAAGAATAAAAAAAAAAATAGGGGAAAGTTAACTTCGGCTCGGCCGAAGTTTTGTATACCCTTGCAGCTTCCATTGAGAACTAAAAAGTTTTTCTAACTAAGACTACTTTTTGAACCTTACTTTTCTATGGGATCTATACTATATAGATGTCTGATTTCGACCAAACTTGGGATATTATGGAAAAGCATAATACACTGTTAATTACGAAATTTGGAGGCGATCCCATTTAAAACAAAAAAGTTTTTCTCACTAGAACTTCTTTTTTCGACCGATCATTCATACTGCAGCTATATGCTATAGTCATCCGATTTTGATAAAACTTTGTAGAAATGTGTTAAAGTATAAAAAATAAGAATAAGCCAATAAAAAGGATGTTTTCATAAAAAACAAAACAGTTTTTCTCACTAGAACTAGTTTTTCGACCGATCGTTCCTATGGCAGCTATTTGCTATAGTTATCCGATTTCGACCAAACTTAGTGAAATCATGGGAAGAGAATTGTAAACTAAGAAATACGTACTTTGGAGGCGATTCCATTAAAAACAAAAAAGTTTTTCCCACTAAAACTAGTTTTTCGACCGATCGTTCCTATGGGAGCTATATGCTATAGTCATTCGATCCGGCCGGTTCCGACAAATGACGCTGCACATATGTACCAGAAGACTTCGTGCAAAGTTTGGTGAGGATAGCATTAAAACTAACGGAGGAGATAGCATAGAAACAGATAGACGGACGGACGGACAGACGGACAAGGCTAAATAAACTCAGCTCGTCGTGCTGATCAAGAATATATATACTTTATGTGGTCGGAGATGCTTCCTTCAATGCGTAACAAACATATGCACAATTTTATAATACCCTGTGCAAGGGTATTAAAAAAAAAGAAATGGAAAAATTTTAAATTAAACAAGTAAACCCAAAATACCCTGTTCCCTTTGCTTGTTGTGTTTTCATACACATATAAACACACCAGCACAAGGAACAAACTAACAATCTGAAAAATTTTGGGAAAACGTCATACGTTTTTTCCAAATTACGGGGGCGGGAGATGGCGTGGCCAAAATTCAAAATAAACTTGATCTGCCTGCAAGAATAAGAAACTTATGTCCCATACATGTCAAACCTCTATATCTTACCATCTCTGAGATCTGTTAGTTCATACGGACAGACAGACGGACGGACAGACGGAAATGCCTAGATCGACTCGCCAGTTGATGCTAATCAAGAATGTTTGTCTGTCTGTCCCTTATGCCTTCCTAAACCGTTCATCCGATTGCGATGAAACTTTAGGAAATGGTTGAGTGCTTGCCAGGGAAGGGTTCTAAGTTAAAAAATTGGCAAGAAAATAGTCCAAAAACTGCGAAATTTACAAAATTATACCATTTATCCGATTGCAATGAATCTTTTGGGAATGGCTGAACGCTTGCCCGGAAAGGTTTCTTAGTTGAAAAAAATGTTTGCGGAAAATTTTGCAACAACAGCGAAAATTGCCAAATTAAAACGTTTCCCGAGAAGGTTGCCAAGTACAAGGTGGGCCAAAAAAAAGTCGGCCCGGGCCAAAAGAAGGCACCCTATTGGAAGATGCTCTTATTTTTACAAATAGCCGTCAAAGTCAGATCTGTTTTTGACATTTGTGGACTAGACAGATGTAGAATATATATAATATTTACCTCTTTATATTTTGGCGGCTATTGGTGACTTCTTTTGGCCCGGTGACTTCTTTTGGGCCACCTTGTAGAAGAAATGGTCGCAAAAATGGTCCAAAAACCGCGAAATTTCAAAAACTTTACCGCTGATCCGAATGAGATAAAAAAATTTGGCCAATGGTTGGACGCTTGCCCGTGAAGAGTTCTAAGGTCCAAAAATCGCGATTTTTCAAAATTACCTTATGAGTATTTATGAAAGTGCTTATTGCTTATATTACAATGCAGCCGTTGGTAAATGGAAGGAGTAGATTACACGGTGCAAATTTTGCAAAATATGCATGAGTTTAGATTTTCATGAAGACGGGTAAATAGAGGAAAAGATCGAACGGCAGCATATCGATTTGCAGCCAGCACTAGCTTAAATATAATCGCTGTCATAAGAATCGTAAAGGACCCGGGCGACGCCGGGAAATGGTCCAAAAACCACGAAATTAGCAAATCATGCCATTCATCCGATTGTAATGAATCTTTGAGGATTGGTCTTACGCTTGCCTAGGATGGTTTCTAAGTTGACGAAATGAGCGGAAGATGATCCAAGAACCGCGAAATTCGAAAAATTTCCGATTGTGATGAAACTTTTGGGCATGGTTAGACGCTTGCCCGGGAAGGTTCCGAGTTAAAGAAATGCGCGGAAAATGTTCTAGAAGCAGCGAAGTTTAAAAAATAATACCGTTCATTCAATTGCGATAAAACTTTGGGGAATGTTTGGACGCTTGAAAAAATGGGTAGGAAATGGTCCACAAGCGAGAAATTTGCAAAGTTAAGCCGATCATTGCGAACAAACTTTGAGAAATGGTTGGAGGCTTACCGGCAATGGTTTTTAAGTTCCGAAAACAGCGAAATTTGCAAATTTATTTAATGATCATATTTATGAAAGCGTATAATTTTTAGATTCCAATGCAGGCGTTGGTAAATGGAAGATGCAGATGGAACGGTCCAAAGTGCTAAGAGGTGTAAACCAAAGAGTCAAAGAATATCATAAATGCTTAAGCAGACAATTGGCTTAAAAGTGGTTCACCTACACCTTTTGATAAGAGAATTTTTATTTATGTTAATAATGTGAGTGTTAGACGTTTTACAAGTCTCAGAATTTAGTTAAGCTATGAACTCCAAATTTGGTGTATGGGCTGGAAATTCGAAGTTTTCCCTATGTAGAACGGTTAATATCGACTTTCAGCCAGTTGTACCTTCGTTACAGAATATAACAACCAAAAAATTCACAAAAATATAATACGGCAGAACAACGTTTGCCGGGTCAGCTAGTACTTTATAGTGTCGGAGATGCTTCTTCTGGCTGTTACATACTTTTGCACAAACTTATTATACTCTGTGTACCTTTGGTACAGATTATACAAATTAAATTTTCGTCCTTAAGAATAGCAGCTGTTGCACAGTAGAGATGGGCATCATCCAATTAAATTCAGCTTAACCTCTAATTCATTGCTATTGCTTAGAGAGCTCGTACCTCCTTTAAAGTTCTTTTGCTGAACTGTTCAAACATAAGAGATCTCCTGATATTTTCGCTTTACTAAAGAAACTCGTAGCTATAGATGGGTACTACTGCACTGTATCATGTTGCTTTTCCTGTTGTATTGTTCATGTGGTGCATTTCAATGCAATTGCGAGTTGAATATTGCTGACAGTCCCGTCAGCAGTTGAGTGATTGTCTTATAGCGTTATGTCATAACGAACAGATCTCTTGGTTCCGTAAACCGTTCCATTTTTATTGGCTAGGTTATGCGGGAGTCTATTACCCTTATACTCTTTATACAAGACAAAGACTAAATAGCTGCTATGAATAAAAAGCACATTAGTCAAAAGATTAAAAGACGCTTAGCTTTGAAACTGTTGGTTTTGCCCAAATATATATGTAAAATAATGTACGCTCTTTTCTACACTCTTTTTCGTTCTTAATTCCGAATTCATTTCCGTATATTCTTCTCTCCTCCTTTGCATGTTTGAAACTCTTTATCACTTTACTCACATTTTTATGGTCTCTTTCTCCTTGGGCTGTCTTAACCGCCTATCAACAGCTTATGCGATAGTTAAACTCCGACATTTTTAATTGCCATCGCAATGACATCCACTCGCATCTCATTCTCAGTTTCCACTTCAATTTCGCGACTGTCCTTAAAAACTTAGCCACATCATAAAAAGCGGCTGGCAGGCTGGCAGGCAGTCAGCCATCGTCGCCAGCACTTCCGTTATGATGGCGAAAACTAGCTGCCAACTGGCACATAAGGGTTTTCATTACCCCCTTAACCCACGATTTCCTGTGCCGCACTTCATTTGAGTCTTTGAACTGCAAATAGACAGAGCGGGGCAAAAGGGGTGTGGCAGCTGCTTTTCACTTTTCACATTTCCATCATCAACCTTTGCCAACGACTTTGCTTTCGTTTTTCGCTGTATTTGCATATCAAATTAAAAGCGCCCGAGTAATTTTAGCGCTTTTGCACACAGAGATAGTAGTAAGAGGAAACGGAAGTTTGGTCTGAGGGGTGGCGTACAACAAACCCACAACATGGCGTATTTTTCAGGGCACATTGTCTCGTGCTCCCAATCTGGATGAGGCCAGGGTAGCGGCAGCCCGTAGCTGTGAAATAAATAAAATACACGCTCGAGCTGGGTGAACATTTAAAAGCTATAATTAAAAAGCGACCAAACACACAAAAGCGACAGAAAACAGGCAAATAGAAAATGGAGCTAGACGAGAGTTCGGGATTTGGTTAACTCCTGTTCCTGGTTCCGGGTTTTTGGTCTGCGCTGCTTGTAAAATATTCAAACGGCGCGTCGACATACAAAATGGCGTTACAAACCTGCAAAATGGGTCCAGACCCAGGGCTTGTGTGTGGATGTGTGTCATAATGTATTTGTTTGAGTCTCAGTCGCGCGCTTTTCGTTTCAATCCATCTATCTGTCTGCATTTTAAAGTACGTTACGAGCCATGTCAAAGCATGAAGTCCACAATTTGTGCAGCCGACAAATGTGTTAGTTCAACTATACGTACCCTGTAGTTCAGCTGGTGTCAAGGCACTACCAGGCCTAACGACCTGATGCATCACTGAGCGTCAGTCGCGTCGTTAACGACAGGTAAGGCATCAGACAGGTAATGCATCTAACGACTGGTAGTGCAGGGTCGAACCGGTCAGTACGTTTTCCGGACATTCCCATACAAAAATCGTTAGGCAAATACATAGCTATTGGTTGGTCTGGTGGCGAGTGCTCACTACGAAGAGCTAGGGGGTTCGTTAGTGCCGCACCGGTGCAGCTGAACTACAGGGTAAAGACAAAAAGAGAAACTAAATGCATTTTTTCAGATTATGACAAAACTAATCGCTTTGTTGATGCAGCTTTCTTATGCTTGTCTATTGCTAACCCACCTATGATTTCACTACTCTACCATCCTTTTATGCATTCCTTTCCAAATCTTCCTCCAACAAGAAATCTCTGTTCCGCTTTTGTCGCCTGGCTGACTGGAGTTTTCTCTGCCCTGCTGCCTGAGTGAACGTATATGAAGTTAAAGGTGGTGGAATGAGAGCTTTATTATTCAAGATTATCCTGCGGGTATTGAAGTGCCTTGCCTTCCTTCACCTCTCATCACATCGATGACATGTTTGCGTCGCCAGCATGTCTGAGCCACCAAAATCAAGCGCACTATAATGGTTAAACTCCCCCCGTAGACTTACTTTTATGTCTGCTTTGAGGTTTTTACTTACATAATTTGATTAGCTCGGGAATTAGCTGGCAGAAGATGAAGAAGTCTTTCTTAGAAATCATCATAAATATTGTATTTGAAACATGATTTATGAACTCGATTTTCGGTTGAAGTTTGTCAGTCATTCAGTCGAGTGTGTGATTAGCCGTGACATGTTATGTCAATTTTCCAAATCATTTTCTCCGCTCGCAGCTTGAAGGAAAATCAAACAAAGAGAAAGCTTTTTGGGGTATAAAAAAGAACCTTTAAAAACTTGCCCAAACAGCGTTCTTTCATTAGGCAAACAATGGAGGAACTGCTGTTGTTGCTGCTGCTGCTTCTGGATGGATGATGGAATTAGTTTTATTTTTCGTCCCAGGATTCGCAACTCACTCGAACAGAGTTTACTGGGGCCAGCCAGGACTCGTGCAAACCATTTAAAACGCAGATTGTCATCCATTAAGAGATTAGAAATTTTCAAGGGGTGTTTTTTTTTGTTTGAGGAGTGTATGTGTGTGTGTGTGACTGAATGTCCTTTGTCTCTCTTTTTGACAAACACCAGCCACACTCAGAGAAATACAGTCTCTACTAAACACATCATTCAAGCGGTTGTACAATTCTTCTTTAGCGAAAGCGACGACAATTTGAAATGCTGTGAGCAGATCCAGAGTGGCAGCGAAGTTGAATGCAATGAAGTTGAGAAAATAGATAGAATTGTTTTAATGAAAGTATTCAACGTATTCTGAAACAAAAACACAATTTAAAAATTATTGGAACACCCGGTACGAGCGAAGATCTTTACGAGGGATAATCTGATTTGAAATTACAATACTTGTAGAAGAATGGAAAGTTGTTTTGTTTTTGTTTCATTTGGTTGAATTTAATTTTAAAAGTAACTTACAATTTTAATGGTAAAAGAAAGAGCTTAAAGGCCCAGAAGGACTCACGACGTAACGAGAAGTTACATACAAAAATTCCTTGCACTTAACACTGAGCACGACGGACTTAAAAGTACTCTTGCGCTTAACAGCGCTTACTAGAGCTTAACAGCACATACGTGAACTTTATGTTAATGGGCAGTGGGCCTTTGTTTGCGTTGAGCAGCTGATGCAATATTGATAGCAATAGATTTTACGTGCTGTTACTCTACATGCAAGCCATCGATCAGCTGGAGTTAACAAAATTATAAGAAATTAAAATTGCGAAAAAAAAATGGCAGAGGAGCCAAAACGAAAAGGCCGCTTGAAAATGTTTTCGAATGAAGACAAGGTTGTGCTGATTTTGGCAGTGAGAGACTGGGATGCCATTTGGGATTTATCCCACCCCAAGCATTCGGACTTAATTTTTGTTAACAAGGCTTGGAGTAAAAGTGGCCGAGCTTGTTCAAAAGAAGGCTGGTAGCATATGTGAAAGACCAACACTTTGGATAAATTAACAAAAATTTCTTCCAATATGTGACAGTTGCTGATCGCCAAACTGTATTTAAGGGTTTGCGGGAATGGCTCTTGCTATTGCTATCATGGCAGAAGTACAAGCGTAAACTACTTGTCATCAAAACAAAACACAGCGGATTGAGTAGTGTGACCCACCACAAGCTAATTTAAAAATGCCATGAACCTGAAACAACGCAATACATCGGTGTAATTTTTTTTGTTAAGTCTGGTCACACTACGCATGCGTTCCACGTTGACGCAATATGGGGTGGCTCAGCGGCTAGTGTGGGCGACCGCTGAGCAAGATGTCGTGGGTTCGATCCCGCCTCGGAACATCTAATGAAAAGTTTTTTCTTTGAATAAACTTTACTCCCGGTCACCCCTCTCTGCTGTTGGCGCCAGCTTTGTCAAACTGCTGTTCGGATTCGGCGTTAAACTGTAGGTCCCATTCTCTTGTGCGAAAATTAGAAGCGCAGAAGCCAAGAGATTGAGTGAAGCTCGGCTTTGACACTTTGGGGCTGTGTCAAGCCATTTAACAAGCTAAATTACTTACGTCGTGAGTCCGTCTGGGCCTTAAGAGAGAAACTTCATTTAATTCATACACTGATACAAATGCAGTAGTGTTGGAAAAACGTCAACAGTGGGCGCCATCGCAGTCTTGAAAATCGCTAGTGATCAACGTTGAAAGTATCGATTGTTCTATATATTTTTGATATTTTCCATTTTGACCAATAAAATGTATTGACTTTTTTGTAGGCATTCAACATTGATTTTTGAACTCACAAATAGTAATAAGATTTTTAACCAACCAGAGACCCTGGTTATGATGGGGTTGATGGCAGAGTAGTGAAAAACTCCGCGAGAAGGGGTGTCCTATTTTTGGCCATGCTGTTTAACGAGATGAAAGCGATTCTGTCACTTCCAATCCTAATATGGAAGTGCGCAGAAATTGTTGGGGGTCCCAAAAGAGATTGAGGAGTCTGACCCTACACCTGATGCCTACCGCCCAAAAAGCATGCTGCCTACATTCTCCAAATTATTAGAGAAGGTATTCTAGAAACGTATGTTCGCAGTATTTACATACCGAAATGATATCGATAAATCGAAAATCAATATTTTTTTCCAAAATAACGAAATATCGTTACCGATTATTTTTCGGATATAAAATATTTTTGGCAGTTTTTCAGCGATAATTTATACACGGAGTAAATTAAGTTTGTGCAAGTTTATGTAACGCAGTAAGTCTCTTATTCTTCTTGATCAGCAACAAAAGCCGAGTAGATTTAGCAATGTCCGTATGAAGAAACAGATCTCAGAGATGGTGAGAGATAAAGGATTGATATGTATGGGACATAAGCTTCTTATACTTGCACGCGGATCAAATTTATTTTCAATTTAGAAAAAATGTCAAATCTTCGGCAGTTTTATAGATAGAAGGCTCGACAAATTTACTAATTGGGATTCTTTGTCGATCCGCTAAAGGGTTTGTAAGGATCGAAAGAACGATAGTCGAGATATAAGGAAAACAAACAATTATGCTGGGCATCACCGGCTACAAACCGATGGGTACATACCCTTGACGAAATTATAGTAGGGCTTGACAGACTTTTATAATTGTTCTTGCAGCGATATGTCATACTGCTGAGATCAACTGATTCGTGTGGTCTTTTGGCGTTTTTAAACAAATTTTAAAAACTTATTTTATGGATGCACAAAAACAAAGGGCAAATTGTGCAATTAAACTAAAAAGACCAGTGGACACTCGACATACATAGAGAAGCTTTTAAAAGCAAAATAGCATTGGTATAAATTATATTGACTTCCGCGAATTAATGTTCATTTGTATGGGAGTTGGCAGCATGAAAAACGTATTTGTGTATATCGTGCATATTTATTTTGTAATGCACATAAAATGTTCTGATACTGTACATAAATATGTGCTTATGTTTACGTATATTTGTATGTCTATACAGAACAGCATAGCCAGGATCGGACATGTTTAATCTTTGAAAGCGCTAATGAAAAACATAAAAATAATATTTTAAATCTTCGAATTTTCTTAGACGGAAATTCAACCAAAGCAGAAATTAGAATTATTGTATTTAGAGTTTAATTTTTTTTCGCTAAACCTTGAGCGGTACCACATTAAGATCTGGATAAAAGAGACTGACGCATTGCCAGTGATGTCTGACTTGGCATTGGCCTATCTTATTATACCAGGAAGCTAGCTTAGTGCCATCGGAGCGCTTGGCTTTGCCTATTAAAAGTGTGGTTTCTGACAACTGTAGCCGAATGACCGATGAACACACGAGTATACCTCAACGCGTCTTTATCTAACGATTATTGGTAAAAACAGAAGTTCTTTCGTTTCGTGCTTACTGTAAGTTGTTTTTTTTATATTAATTTTGTGTATTTCAGCTCTATACTGAAAAATTATGAACTTAAAAAGATCATTTAACTTCTAATTATTGCTTCAACTAATGCAGCTCTTTATTGCGCACAATGTATCGTGTTTTAATACACTATCAGCGCGTGTCCTTGTGACAATAATAAAATTATGAATCTAAACTTCGGGGTGTGGTACAGACAGCTCAACTACGACCTTGGCATCAATAATTATTTTAAAGAGCAATACCATCACCAGATGGGAACTGCTTCAACTGGGATACTGTCCTCACTACTGTTATAATATTTGCACATTATGTAATACAGAAGCATGAGAAGATATAAGTCACATAAAAGCATTATGCCCCATCCTGGCGGAATACAGAATAGCTTACTTTAATCAAACCTATCTGGATAAGAGAGGATAAAAGAGGCAATTGAACTACTTAATGGATAAAATTGGCAGGAGTTTGCGAAGTTCATAAAAGCTATAATAAATTATAGGAGACACATAACACTTGAAAACTTCTAAATATTATATAAAAAATGGAAACTGAGAAGAATGTAAGCTATGCTTTAGAAAAATCATTGTTATAAATAACTTTTGTAAAAATAGAAGGTTAACGGTAAATTACCAAGCCAAAAATGGAAACAAACCAACAATTACTACTCTCTTAATCCAATCAGCATACCAAGTCAATTCCCTTGAATGTGCTAGATTTTTTTATTGGAACACTCCGATTCTACGATCATTTACTGACACCTGCTCACTTTTACTCGTAAAGACCAAAGCGGATGACTGTGCAAAGTCGAAAGTGTAAGTTGTTATGAAAATTTTAATTTTGAAATGGAAGTCTTAACTTATCTCGCCGATAATAATAAATCTTGAGAATCTATACTTTGGTATTCAGAAATTTGTAACGTTGTTTTATAAATATAATACCAATTCCACTTGCTGTGCTACAGTTTTGCCCCAAAGGGCCAAAGCCAAAATTCTCTCAATCTCTTGGCTTTTGCGCTTCTAAGTTTCGCACAAGAGAAAGGGACTACAGTTTAACGCCGAATCCGAACGGCAGTTTGAGAGGCTTTTGCATGGCTAATTACTACAAAGCTGACGCCAACAGCAGACTGGGTGTAAAGTTTATTCAAAGAAAAAACTTTTCATTAGATGTTCCGAGGCGGGATCGAACCCACGACATCTTGCTCAGCGGTCGCGCACAATAGCCGCTGAGCCTAAAAAAGCTGAGCGCGAGCAAAGCATATAAAAGACCGGCATCAACGCTTAGGAAGTCACTTAGTCACCAGGGCTCGAAGAACACAGGTAGGATCCGCAGGGCATCCACCTTGGTTTGTGTAGCTTGGATTACCAATTCTCCCCAGAGTTAAAAATACTCTACGGAGCAGTCGTGCCTCTACTCATCTCTGTCCCTTAGATAACCTCGATAACTTCGAGCCAGAATAGCCGGAACAAGCCCCAAGGAACCAGGTACAGACGCCCACGACTATAAGAAATTACAAATTTCTGTAACCCAGGACTTGGCGAGCACTCCCAACGCTAGAGTTCGTTACAACCTTTATTTATGTACTTTAAATTTCCATACCTTAATAAAAATAAAATGAATACCTTTCCAATCCCACGATGTCACAGTTCAAAAACAAGAACACATCACGCAGAGATAAATTTCACTTAACATTTTGGCTGAAAAACATTCGATTAATATTCTTACCGCCGTATCAGCAATAGAAAAACCTATCAGCCGTGGAAGTAACAAAAAAGCCACAGCACAATAAATAATTTCAACATTTTCGACACATTATCAACCACAACGCCATGAAGTCATAAAGTCAGCTGCTGATTTACATATTGTGAATGTGAGTAAATGCCGAGCCCTAGCAGTCTCTAGGTCAGTTTCTAAGAAGACTGCAATTGTTAGATAAGAAAGTATTTAATTGACATAATTTATTAATAATTAAAATAAAGTGCCTAGTAATCTTTAAGAGAAAAGCTGAATACTGATCACTCCCTAATCTAAAAATTAGCAGTAGTAAAATTGAGTGTCGACAATGCTGTCAATCTTGGGTTTAATTTTACTTAAACGCTTGCGTGGATTAATCTTGTTAATCGAGCAGTTGAAAAGACGTATGGAATTCTACGGAAACTTATTTAGCGAAACAGTGTCTACTTAACATGTTAGACTTTTAATAACCAATTCGTACTTGCTGCCCATTTTATTTCATAGAGTAGGGATCTTTAGGCAGAGTGAAGCTGAAAGCTTAAACAATATTAAAGTTTTGAAATTCATGGTAGCAATCTTCTTAGCCTCTGCTTAAAATCTTATAACTTTTAGAGACCTGATTAAGCAGAGAGAACAAAATTAGCTTCACGCCGCAAGTAGAAACGGCAATCCTAAATGAAACGGAGTTCGCCCTGTTAAACACGTTTAATGAAGAAAACAGAAAGTCGAACGTGGCGTGTAGACAAACTAAATGCTACATGTAGAAATGAAAAAAAGTAAACGAAGCACATATAAAAATTTGTATTTTTCATTTAGAAAACAGTTCTTCACACGTAGCATGTGGGTTTCTAAATAAACATAAAGGACTTCAAATACTGAATGCCACACGAAACGTGTTGTTAATCCTATTCCCTAACTGCACATTGGGCCAGATTTCAGCTTGGTCGGCATAAATTCGAGAAATGTAGTTAGACAATTGCAATTTGGCACATTTGATAGACATTAAGTGTATAATAATAATGCAAAGTTGTACAACAATCCGACCACGCCCTCCCTTACCGCCCATATTATAATAAGGCCCTTTTCAGGTGTAGGCGGCTAAATTTTACCTGGTTTTTTAAAACTTATGGAAAGAAATCTGGGAAAAATTTCGTAATTTTGTTTTTGTATTTGGTTGTAATATTCATTACAAAACATACAAAATTAAAAGTGTATCAATGCGAGGGCTGTTTAAAAAGTTCTCGGCCTTCAAAGTAGGTTCTTCTAAATAAAGGTGTTGATGGTTCGCAGCTTTCCGGGAGTCACTATTATCAGAGAGCAAAACGGGAAATTGGTAAGTATAAATGCCGTAAAGGCTCGAAAACGAAAAAATTAAGTTTTGTAAAAATGGCGGCCAGAAGACCAGAAGAGGGACTTAAATTGCTGTTAATTATCTTTTTTGAAAACATGCATTTCTGTTACCTAAACGGTTATAATTGTAGGTAATTTTAAATCCTGAATTCATTTTTTTTTCTTGGCATAAAAACAAATTAAATGTCATAATTTTTTTCTTTTTAATTAGGAATTTTGAAAAGAGCCCTTTGCTATTTTGTTATCCCCTGGATTAATTACTGTTTAAATTTCATCTAGCTCAACATCTAGTTCAATAGGAATCAAGTCACAGTCCACTTCAGCATCAGAGCCTTCTATGTCTAGGGAAATGTTAGTGCAGTTTATTTTGAAACTTGGCGACTCTAATAGCTCGATAATCTCATTTGGCAAAGTTTTTTTTTGGATTTGAGCTAATCTTTTATAGAGAAACATGCTGGATAGAAGAGGATCCGAGGAATCCATTGCTCTTTGGAAAACATCTGTCATATTGTTGAGTCTAGAGTTAAGTCGAGCATGTGATCGTTTGTCCCGTTTATAATACTTGTTGCGTGCTTCAGAAGCGTTTTCCCCCAAGACAATCATATTGGTATTTCAGACGAACCTATTTTGGAAACCGTTTTCAAAATTTTATGTACAGTTGCTGACATCGGATACCATGCGTATTTGGACAAGTATGAGGAGACTGTTTTCTGACGAAATTACTGGAAACTTGTAAGCACTAATTGGCAGTTCGCATGAAATTGAAATTAACACGATGTGGAAATTTTCTAGAAGAGTACAAAATTATCAGATGCCAATTTTCTCTTCTGTCGTGATCCACCATCGTTGTATGACACACGTGGACGTCCCACTTGATTCAATGTTGATGTGCTATTTACTAAAAACACCATGTTCGACGATAACCATTTTGAATTATTTGCCTTGAATGTTTCGAACATGTCGGAGCGCTTTTTTGCAAACATTTTTTTTTTTAAATAATTCTCAAATTATTTTTTTTTGTCTCGTTTCATTCCTCTTCTCTGTACTCACTGCATGCTCCTTAAGCTGCTCAAAAATCCATTCGGTCATTTCGGTTGTTTTTGTTCCATAATTAAACAGCGTTGCACAGGCTATCTGAAAGCAAACTTAACTGCAAATATCAAGAGAATACGCGCAAAGCCGCAAAAATCGTTAATAACACGATGAGAAATACACTTTAAGGTCAAGCTCTGCATATTTACTTTTTGACATAAATAGTCATAAAGTTAGTTATACTCCACAATTCACGGGTACTTTGGCAAGGTTTTTCTATATAAGGACATAACAAAACGGTAAACAGAAGCAACATATTACAAACACAACACACAATTTGATGCAGTATTCACATTCTACATACCTTCCCCTTAAATTTCCATATTTTAGATTAAATATTTACGCACAGGTTATAAATTGGCTGAAGCTTAAAGTTGAGTGACCGTTTCTCGATTTTTTAACACAACAAGCAGCTGTCCGAACACTTGACTTTGGGGCTGCACTAATATCAAAACACTTAGTGGTTTTAATATGCCTAATGTATATTCTTTAAGAATATTTGATAAGAATCACGATTTGTTTCCATAAAAATTTTGAATTTATGCCGCCCAAGCTGAAATCTGGCCCAATGTTGCACTGAAGCTGGTTGCTTCCCTTTTATTTGCTTGATTTGCGGCAATGCCGCGCGAGTGCTTGATAGTCGTATGGGCTTAGATGATGTTGAAAGTTCTAAGATTGGATGGAAAAATGGTAACTATTGCAACTCTCCCCAGAGGTGCTATAAGGAGGGAGTTGTCTGAGCTTCTGCATATTAAGCTCAACGATTTTCTCTAGTGTACCGTAAAAAAACCTCGCCACGCTGAATTGTTTAGGAAGCATCAGCAGCAACTTCCCATAAAAATCACTTCAAATGTCATATTAGTATCTGGAGGGCGAACCGGGGGATTCCCCATTTTGGCCAAGGGACAATTCGTATCGGCAAATTGAAATCTCTGCCCCTTAACGCCCCCCCCCACGCCACGAAACTTTGACCGGAGATGGAAACGGAGTCGAAGTTCGCCCATCCATGGCAATACATATGCTTGACGTAATCCTTTTTCTGTCCTTTCTGCTTGTTCACAAGTTGGATTTGGCCAACAAATTTTCGTCTGTTTTGACTTTGTCTCCGTTCAAATCATTTTCAATTGCTTGACCATCTCATAGGAAATGGGGTGCTCATATTTTAAGTAGTGTGGAAACTTGCTTACTGTTACGCTTGAGCACAGTTTACGAATACGTCCCATGGTGGAAGGGGGGGAGTAGTTCTCCTATGCGGAGTCGGGCAACTACTACAACAAAGAGCTTATTGTGTAAGCTTGAGTGCAATGCGACTCGAGTTGAAGTGTAATTGCATTAGCAAAAAGTGGCTTGGGTTAAATTTAATTCATCTTATACGGGCTTTAATATGAGTTGCAATTTGAAATTCAAATTGAATCTCAAGAAATTATTTATAATAAAATACGTGAACGGATTTGAACAATAGAAGCTTTATCTATGGAGAGGCAACTGTGTGCACTGATTGCACAATTTGGCATATGAATACACATGCGAAATACTCAAACAATTTCGCTTTCTTTTTGGATGTGTTCGATCTTGATCTTAAACGAAAATTTTGTTGTTGTGTGTGCAGTTTGAAATCTTTCTTTTTAAGTTTCATCCTATTAAAGCCATTCACAAACCTTGCGTTTTTGATTTTGATCAAAACACCATAAAATCCACCGCTTACGCACTCCCGCACAAAAAATGACACAAAGGATCCTTTACAAAAAAACAAGCACATTGCTTAAGTCCGAGAAATTTTCGACAGAATTCGGTCCGCTTAAACCAAAAAGTTCCCGCATTTTTTGCTTTTCATTTTGAGTTTTATGGGTTTAAACTATAGAAAAACACCACATATATGCAGTTTGACTGAAAGTTGTTAAACAATAAAATAAAAACGTTTTTACACATTCTATTTTCCCTTACAGCTTTCAGCATTTTGTGCAAAACTGTGCACAATTTGTTGAAATTGCTTTGTGACGCTTTACGAGAATTATTTTTTTTGCCTTTGGGTAGCTGCAATTTGGCACAAGTGACCATTAGGACACACTAATTAGGCTTTTGTTGTTCCGCAAAGCTGCTATGAAATCATGTTAATAATGGGCACTTGAGCAAAAAATGTTTAGTAAATTGTAATATCATTAAGTGCACAATTGTATCAACTTTACGCAGCATTTCAAGCAAAATATAAAATAGAAAAGTATGATAAAAAGACTCCAAATCAAAATTTTTTTAGGACAATGAAGGACAGTTTGAATACTTGCAAATGGGCACACTTACTAAAATCAGCGCTTTGTTAATGTCGCTATCGTATGATTGTCTGATTTTGGATTTCGGTTGCGACCTTGCGTACAAGATGCCAACCCGACTATGACATATTTTGTGACTGCCAAATGTTGTATATAACTATCAACTTTAATTTTTTGTGAGAGCTTATTATTTATTATTCGATTTGTAATACCCTTGCAGAGGGTATTAAAAATTGTCCGATGTTTGTAACGCATAGAAGGAAGCATCTCCGACCACATGAAGTATATAGTAGTAAGTAGTATTTTTATAAATAATAATAATAATAATAATAATAATAAAGCTTGGCCTAAGTCGTTAGCTGTTTCTTTTAAAGACTTAACTTGTTTTTTTCTTTGAAAATTTTTACCGATTACAGAATGACAATTAGCAATCTTACGTATCACAATACAATACAATTATAACAAGGATAGTTTATTTGATTCATACCAATGCACACTAACAGATACTAACCGCAGCTCCCCGCTCTTCACGAGATACCACGCCGTTCTCCCCTAGGATGCAGTTGTTATGTCTCAAGGTTGACAGTACTTAAAAATCTCCAATGAACTCCTGTCTATATTTGTACGCCTCCCTCAGATAAGAGATTATAGAGGGCCAGTTGGATCCCTTCAGTAAGTCAAGCATTTCCGTTGTTTCTAGGGTCCATTTTCCGAGGTGCAGTGCACGGTGCTCACCTAGTATCGGACATCGCGCCATGAATGGGCTACGTCTTCTCTTTCATCCAGGTTGCAAAGGGTGCATCGGATTTCAGTCGTTCCATGTGGCATATAGTTGAGTCTGAGTACTTCAGTTCTTGCCCGGAAACAAGCGATATTGCATATGTGTCCAAATCGTCTCTAAAGTAGTTTCTTTCATATAGGCTGAAACTGAGGCGCTTGTATGTTGACCGGGTGCCACTCTATCTTGCGTGCCGTTCAAAAACATTTATTTCTCCTTCGTCAATCCTCTGTAACAGTTTTATTTGCCATGTTTTCCAGGTTCTGCTGTCATTTTCAATGTTCTTATTTCCCTGTATCTTCCATTGTACCCATTAATGGGAAAGGGGGATCATGTCCCAATTGTGCAAAAGTTGTTCAACAGTATAGGATTTAACCCTTGCGAGCCGTGTAAGTGTCCGTTGTATCCGTATAGCTATTGCTGAATAAGAGCTAAAGCCACAAGTCAAGGGAACAGGGTATTTTGTACACGAAAATTCTAGTCCTCGTTTATATGCATATGTTCTTAAGTTAGCCTTTTACATGTCTCTTGCAATAAGATCTTATTATAACGATAGGCTTTAATTCTGATAAGTAAGTTTTTTTGGCTGCCGTCTTTCTTGTGCTTTATTAGCAAACGCTCTACATCTTCAAATCTGCTAAATCTCCAGACTGGGGCCGCATAACACAGAATTGTCCTGGATGTGGCTAAAAACAGCTAAATTTGGTGCTGTTGTTAACTTTCTTCTTCCCAAGAAGATGTTTCCAAGTGCTATTAATAGCGACTTTAGCGTCTGTCAATTTCTGCGCCAAATGTTTTCTTAAATGACATATTGGAAGTCAGTAACACGCCTAGGTATTTGTACTCCTTTACTGTTTCTAGAAAAACTCCATTTAGTGTCCACTCATCCGTTCTGGCTCTACGTCCTATTCCATCCTTCACTACCATCATTTTTGACTTCACGATGTTTATCTGGAGACTCCACGTCTGACAGTAACTACTTAGAGCATCAATCATTTGTTGCATCACCTGTGGAGTTTCCTCCAATAACACTATGCCGTCGGCATACATCAGAACCTTGATTCGTTCAGATCCAAACTCTACACCTCCGGGCAGATTCGCAGCAATATCATACACATACAGTGCAAATAGTAGTGGACTCAACAAGCCCCCTGCTTTACACCTGCGTTCGTTTCGAACCATTCTGAAAGTTGGATTCCATCTTATTCAGTTGCCTTATTTAAGCTATAAACGATTTCTATTATGGCAAGAAACTTGGTCGATACTCCAACGTTACTAGCTTTTGATAAAGGGTACGTCTGCCAATCGTATCAAAAGCAGCTTTAAAGTCTACAAAAAAAGTAAACATTTTTCTCTTTTGTCCCAGGAACTGTTTGGCAATCGACGTCAATGTAAAAATACTGTCTACTGTAGAGTAGTACTCCTGAATCCAGCTTGGTATTCCTCTAAGATATCGTGCATTTTAATCCAGTTAGTTAGACGCGATAGAAAAACTGATGTAAACAACTTCATCATCGCATTGAGAAAGGATATTCCTCTATAATTCGCTGGCTCCTTCTAGATCGACTCGCCTGTGGAAGCTGATGAAGAATGTATATACTTTATAGGGTCAAAATTTTTCCTTCTGGCTGTTACGAGGGCGGTCCCAGAAATAGCCGACCTAACTACTAAAACACAAAAATTTATCTTTTTTTTTTTTTTTCAACATAGGATCCTTTTAGGTCGATACACTTTTCCCAGCGATGTTCAATAGCTTCGATACCTTTTTTATAATAAGAACTGTGAAGCTCTTCAAAATAGGCATTAACCTCGGACTCCACCTCTTCATTGTTGCCAAATCTTTTTCCTCCGAGCCATTTTTTCAAGTTTGGAAATAAGAAATAATCAGAGGGAGCTAAGTCTGGCGAATAAGGGGCGTGAGGTAGCAATTCAAATTTTAATTCATTAATTTTAGCCATTGCAACGGCAGAGGAGTGAACCGGCGCATTGTCATTATGGAACAGCAAACGCGGCACCCATCTTGCGCATAACTTTTTCATGTCCAATTTTTCGGTCAATATGCGATGTACAGCACTTTTTGAAATGCCTACACATTCAGCTAACTCACGAACTTTCAATCGCCGGTCACTCAATACACATTTTTTAATTTTGGCCACCATTTCTGAAGTGGTCACCTCATTTGGACGCTCATTACGATGTTCATCTTCGCAGCTCAAACGACCTCGCTTAAACTCAGCCATCCAATATTTTATTGTTGTAAACAAGGGCGCAGAATAAAGTAAGGTAGAATCCAGCTCCTTTTTAATATTGGTTGACTAAGACCTTTTATATGAAAGTATTGTAGCACATAACGATGACCAATTTTGTCCATGTTTGCAAATCAATAACATGCGCTCTCTATTAAAATCGTCCAAAAAAAACTGTGCAAGGTAAAGGCACCAAACTTCAAACTTAAGCTTTTAATAGTCGGTACTTCCCCTTTTAATATTTTTTGTGAACATTTTCCAACACTACTGTGCTAGGTCGGCCATTTCTGGGACGGCCCTCGTACCTCTGGTACAGAGTATAAAAATGAATGTCTTAAGACTGCCTATACTTACCTATAAATCTTGCGTTAGATGTTGAACTGCAAGTACAAAAATAGGGGAAAGTTAACTTCGGCTCGGCCGAAGTTTTGTATACCCTTGCAGCTTCCATTGAAAACAAAAAATTTTTTTTACTAAAACTTTTCGTTTTTCCACCTTTATGCTATAGTCATCCGATTTTGCAAAAATTTTGTAGAAATGTGTTAAAGTATATAAAATAAGAATATGCCAATAAAAAGGACGTTTTCATTAAAAACAAAAAGTTTTTCTCACTCAAACTAGCTGTCGACCTATCGTTCCTATGGGAGCTATATCCTATATATATCCGATTTCGACCAACCTTTGTAGAATTATAGATTTATTGAGCTTATTTCCTAGTGCTACAAGATAAACTTATAAAATTAATGCACTAGTCACAAACATTTACAACTGGATTTACAAACATATTAAACTTAGACTTAATTTTATTTATAATATAATAATTTAAATTGGGTTTTATATGACATTATGACATTACTTTCCTATTATATCCTAAAGTTATTAGATCATTGTGTTAACTTATAATTTATTAATTAATATTGTATTTCCTATCTATTTCCTATCTTTTCCCTTATTTTCCCTAGCTTTTTCCTAACTTTTCTTTTTACAAGTGAGTCAATTAAAGAGCGTGATTTTGAAGGTGTGTTTTTAGATTTTTGTAAAATTGCGTTGCGCCGCTTGTACCTTTTAGAGCGTTGGGTAGTTCATTCCAAATGCGAACAGCATGAATGCCAAATTGTTTTTCAGAGATTAGCAGCTTAAGTCTTAAGGATATTAGGTTATTTGTTCGTCTAGATGTTGAAAACTGAAGCTTATCAAAAAGGTAATATGGTTTTTTATTGTATATAATTTTGTGTAGTAATAATAAAACCTTAAAAGTTTTGTCCAAGATTTCAGAGGAGGTTAAATAATTTGATTGAAAAAACTGGATATATGGTCTCTGCGTCTTAATCCATAAACATATCTAGCAATATTATTATGGGAAACATTTAGTTTGACAAAAAGTTTGGCGTCACTGTTAGCAAACACCTCTATACCATAGAAAAGTGCGGATATTTGTAGGAAGATATTGTTGGGAGATGTTGAGATTTCTTAACAGCCCATATGTTCTTCCAACAACTTTTTATGATATGGGTATTCCAGTTTAGAATATAAATACTCTATGTGGTCAGAGATGCTTCCTTAAATGCTTACAAACATCAGCACAATTTTATAATTCGCTCTGCAAGGGTATAAAATTGACGACTTTCCCAGGGAAATGCTAGTGGTAGATGAAGTAGCACTTCATAGTCTGCTCCGCATATGCTTTAAGCCTTAGTTGTTGTTTTTATAGCTTTTTAGTCATCTCCGTTTATCTTTATGGTCTAGACTTTTCCAATTAATTGCAAAGCGAATAACTTTAGTTCTTCAGGAGCACTAATAGTTGAATGCTTCAGCTCAGAAATACTTTTTAGAATAATTTCAAATATGTGATGGCGTCAGGGGGCTTGAATCAGTTTTTTGTTGAAGTATTTTTTAGGAATGTTGTTGCGCTCTGCTTAGATCGGGTGTTTGACGATGTTGTATCGAAACTCATATGAAACTTAAATATATGAAAAACAACAATAAAAAAATAATTTAATTCCCGTAATCAGTTATTTTGTCCTTAATTGGCCACATTTTTTTTTTTAATTACAGTCTTGATACATATATTAATAAAAAACCAAAAACATATAGCAGAAAAAACCTGGTGCTTAAAGCTCCATGCGCCAAAATCTATCTTATCCCCCGTTTTCCCCATACATTTGACTATTAGGTCGATGGTGCACCCATCAAACATTATCCCATCGGACCAAAATTTTTATACCCTTGCAAAGGGTATTATAAAATTGTGCGGATGTTTGTAACGCATTAAAGGAAGCATCTCCGACCACATAAAGTATATATATTCTTGATCAGCATGACGAGCTGAGTTGATTTAGCCTTGTCCGTCTGTCTGTTTCTATGCTATCTCCTCCGTCAGTTTTAAAGCTATCCTCACCAAACTTTGCACGAAGTCTTCTGGTACATATACGCTGCACATTTGTCGGAACCGGCCGGATCGGATGACTATAGCATATAGCTGCCATAGGAACGATCGGTCGAAAAACTAGTTCTAGTGAGAAAAACTTTTTTGTTTTTAATGAAAACGTTCTTATCATTGGCATACACTTATTTTATATACTTTTACACAATTCTACAAAGTTGGGTCGAAATCGGATGACTATAGCATATAGCTCCCATAGGAACGATCGGTCGAAAAACTAGTTCTAGTGAGAAAAACTTTTTTGCTTTTAATGAAAACGTCCTTTTTATTGGCATATTCTTATTTCATATACTTTAACATATTTCTACAAGGTTTTATCAAAATCGGATGACTATAGCATATAGCTGCAGTATGAATGATCGGTCGAAAAGAAGTTCTATTGAGAAAAACTTTTTAGTTTTAAATGGGATCGCCTCAAAATTAACGCCTCGTAATTAACAGTGTATTATGCTTTTCCAAGATTTCACCAAGTTTGGTCGAAATCAGACATCATATAGTATAGATCCGATTGAAAAGTAAGGTCCAAAAAGTAGTCATTAGAAAAACTTTTTTTTTTCAATGGAAGCTGCAAGGGTATACAAAACTTCGGCACAGAAGTTAACTTTACCCTATTTTTTATTGTTTTTTTGGGCCCAAGGATAAACTATTTCTGCCCGGCACTTTGAAATTAAAAAAAAAGTATACTTAAGCGCCAGTCTAATATACATCCGATGTCCGATTGCAACCAAACTTAGTGGAATCATGGAAAAGAATATCAAACTTATAACTACAGACGGAGTTTGGTGGTGTCACCATTAAAAAAAATTTGACTTAAGCTAGTTTTGACCGATCATTCCTATGACAGCTATAGGCTATAGTCATCCGATCCGGCCGGTTTTTAATTCGTGAGGAGAGATAGCTTAAAAACTGACGGACATGGTTCTTATACTAGCCGAATCATGACTTGGTTCCAGTTTAAGAGTTTCAAGACTTTGAAGAGTGAAGTTATCGACTTTTTGCATTTTTATTTGAAACTAAGCCCATAAAAAAACCGACAAATAGCATTGAATCCTAATGTTAATGTAGTTATTATAAGCTGGGAAAATATGCATAATATGCAGTACTGAACACAAGTCTATTCCAACGGTGGCTTGTGCTGGACTAAATCTTAGATATTCGTGTCCTTATTTTTGAGCAGAGAGAACTTGTACGGCGGTGTCCTGGAAATAGCTAGAGATTTTGTCTTCAGTTGGTTTGCAAATTGCTCGAAAAATTCGTCGGTGTTCCAAAACTTCCAGAGATTTCATTTTCTCATTCTAAAGTCTAGTTAGAAGGTGTGTGTATAAGATTATGGTCCAACTGCAAAAACAGGGCTGCGTCTCTCCCAATCAAAAGAGATTTTTAGCACACCGACAATTGGTTTTGTGTTGGAATTTGATTGGAAAAGATTTTTGGGACACCTCCGATAATGTTGTATTTCACAAATTCATGCGAAATAAATAAAATGCGAAAATATTTATAAAACTAATTGGTTCACTCAGAAGGTGAAACTTCTAAGCTTTGGGTCGGCTATGAGAGCAAAGACATTAGAGCAGAGATGTTCCTCCATAGCCCCCAGGGGCCAAGCACAATCGGCTATTTACACGCACACGAGCCGAGCGCATGCCGAAGTCGGTCATATGAGCGTAAGCAGCGCTCTCTTTGCTTGCATTCGATGCCCAGACGTCGAGCAGGGCAGTTCAAAGCTGGGCTGTTTCGCTTTGTTATCGCATTACACTCTCACTTTTTGATCTCGCTCTTCTTGAACATCGCTGCATTAGAGCCATCTCAAAGCAAACAAATCAAATCAGAAAATAAAAATTTTAGGAAGAACTCTCAGTGGACACTTGGCAACTTATCTGATTATATTGCCGACGACGGCTGTAAAACGAGATTTTATTTTGAATTTAAATAAAATTTTTCAGCTTTATCATCGTGGTGAAGGATCCAAATTTCACAAAACTTCTAGGAAACAAATAATCGTGTAACACTGAAATTTGATCATACTACGCTCCTGTTTTGGAACAGATCCGACTATTTGCTTTGTAATGAAACGTATTGGATTGGATGTTTCTCATTATGAGACACATTTACAGTCGATTGCTGATTTGTTTGGATCCAAGATTGATCACCAGTTTCGATCTTCCACAAGTCTTCAACAATGCGAACCAATCCTTTTGACGGTCAAATGTTCATGTTATTTCAAGTCAATGCCTTTAATGCATCTGTCTCACAATATGTGCAGTATCTTGCATTATCATATTCTGCATAGCATCAATTGTTTATGCCACAACAATGGATTTTGTTCCTTTGTTCCTTCGGCACAGAGTATACAAGTGAGCAGGATGAGAAATGTACGTAAATAGTATCTCAGCTACTAATATCATTAGCTGCTTTGTTTCCATTAGACTTTTACCTCCTATAAATGATTTTCAGTTTGCATTTGCATCACCTGCCAAATAGATTTACCTGTTGGCGACTCATTTTTCACGGCACTTTTGGCGTTGTTTTGATTTAACGTCGCTGCCTGAGTGCAGGCAAAGCTTCCAGTTATCACTTTAATAACTTGTCAATATACATAAAATGTTGGTTGCCCGGCAGAAACTTCCAGTTTCTTTAGCGGCGGCTGCTCCCCTCCTGTCTACTTTTAGTTTTCATCATGAATTTTCGAAAAACTTCGCTGAAGCAAGCTAGAAATTGCAGTAGCAAAGCGGGGCAAATGGGAAAGTTGTTATCGCCGTTGCCGTTGCCGTCGCATTCGCCGTCTTACTTATCTTGGCATAAAATTTGTTTCCACAAGAAGGTGGAGGTGGCGTTTTTAGCCCATTTCTGCTCTTGCCAACTTTATACTTGTTAACGGCTCTTTGCTGGCTGTTTTTGTTGTCTTTTTGGTACCTCGCGTCTTGCGCGTCTCGCACTCTCTCATTTTAATATGTCCCTAGCCGCGCGAAATTGCTCAAGACATGTTTGTTTTTAAACAGATTACATTATTTTATGGAACGCCCGCTGCCGTTGATAATATGCAAAAACTTTGGCAAACAATAACACAGCGAAAATCATCAAATGCTACTAAAAAGTTACTCACACACACGCGCACAGTCGTCGAGTTGAGTCCTTAGACAAACATTGCCTGGGAATATTGCCATAAGTTTCATCGGCAAATTAATGATGGAAGCCCGCTGCCTCTCCTCGGCTGCCGCACATCACATGCATTACATAACAAAACACAAAACCGCGGAAAATGGGTTCGAAACGGAAAAAGTACTCGAGGCGGCTTCTGGGGATGTGGCACGAGGCATTAAGTACAGCAGCGGCACATTTGTCTTTTGTTGTGTTAAATGAAAAGTTCATTTTGCATTAGCTCGGATGATTATGAGCTAGGAAAAAGGCAGAGAGAGAGTGTAATAGAGAAAATTGCACTTGAAGTTAGATTAGGAGGAGAAATGCAGGCGACAAAAGTGGCGAAATTGAAATGCAAAAAGTGCCGTTCTTGTATATCTTCACCTCAGGCTGCGCTTCTCACCAGCTAACGCTTAGAAGTTATTTTAAAAAGGAAGTAAAAATGATCAGAAGTTGTTTATATTATTCAGTGAAACTCCAAACTCAAGAGATTTTGGATTGGTTGATTGCGTCAACCCCTTCAAAAAGTATTCGTGACTGGTAGAAGGCATTTTGATTTGGCATTCTCACCCCTGCATAATATTCGGCTCGAAGGACTGATGTGCAAGTTTTCCAGGTTTATAATTACTACTGTAGTAGAAGTAGTAGATTGTTTTTATTTTTGTAACTAAAATGAATTAAATTTATATAAACAATGGTTAGATTGTGAGGAATCACATCTTGACCCCTAGCATAAGTTTTAGTTTTAAAGTCATAACCATAATTCCCTGACCTTTAGTTAAGTAAACTAGTTCCAATGAACATAAATACGCAGCTCGCCAGTACGCGAAGTACGGGCTCACTGCCACCAATACGGGGAATAAGAGAGAGCGAAAGAGACAGAGACAGTGACGTCGACGATCGCGGGATTTTTTCTGACCACGCGCAACAAGGGCGGCCATGCTCTCGAGCAGTTCAGATTTGACGAGCCAACCGGCCGGATGTGCGAAGCGGGAAGTCGAGTTTTGAGGAGGCCGACCGACCGGACGTGCGGAATCAACCAAAAACGTGGACAAGCAAAGACAAAGAAGAAGCCAAGTAAAACCGGCAGCAACCACAAGGAATCCTAAGACGAGCAAACGACCAACCTATTTTATAATACCCTCTGCAAGGGTACAACAATAAGCAAAACTTAAGGGCGACTTGATTTATAAAACCGTCTTTCGCTCACCTCCTACGCACTCTCTACAAGTAGCCTAATACCCTTTTTCCGGCTGCATGTCATAACGCTAAAGTGTCACATCACCCGCACCGAAAATTCACAGCGCCCGGTGTTTTGACATTTTCAACCTGTCATAACGCCCTCAATTTCTTAAAACTTTCCAAGTTTATCAAGAGTAGTCATGCTCAGAAATTACCTGAAGATGAAGATGAGGACAATACTTTACCTCAGTCAAATGGTTGAAGTTCTTAAAGACATAATTTGCCTTGAAACTCCGCGTGATGTGGTACTATTACCTTGTAGCCACTTCAAAAATATGTTTTGAGTGCTACAAAAAGATGAAAATTAAAGCGGCGAAGTCTCTATTGCTCTGCCCATATTGCAGGCAAATAGTAGACAGCCAAATCAAAAGTATATCAATAATGTTTAAATGAAATGTTAACACAATTTTGTATTTAAATTTACTTTATTAAATCGCAAGCAAAATTGTTTTACATAAAAATCGAGCGATTTTTATGTAAAAAAATTTAGCCTGCGGCGCTTCTTACGTTATTGAGCAGTCTATTCTCACAAGAAATTATGCTGGGCGGCTATTTATACCAGGTATTTCATTATTATTAGGTTCGGGCGTTAATGCACTTCTCATAGTGTCATAAGGCCCACAAGAAAAATGACATAAAGCCCGCGGGCGATATGACACTTTCAAAAGTGACAGAACGCCCGCGGGCGCTATGACACAATTGTTTGTGACACTGGGCACTGGGCGTTATGCCATGCACCCCCTTTTTCCACTGGCACATTCTGGAGTCCATTCTCAAAAAGGGATTTTTCCTTGTACCACTGAAAAATGTTTATCACGGTTACATGCGAATGGTCAAATTGAAATTAAAGTAAGTGTATTGCTTTGATTTGCAATTACAAATTGAAAGTTTAATTGGAATTTATTTAATATTTCACCGAAATGGATTTAACTGCGTTGCTGCTGATTGCAAGAGGGCATATGTCAACTGCCAGAGTCCTCGCGACCATTTCGATGCGTTGATTATGGAGTACCAACGGAAGAATAAAAAAAGCAAAAATCACCTACGATTTGAAAATTTGTAATATCATATTATTCTTATAAACTGAATTTGTTTTAATTGAAATCTTGCTTACATTGTAGAAGCGATATGGCGTGTTTTGGGAACGAGAAGTGCCTGAAAACTCAGACGCATTTTTTAAGGAGAGCTGATAAATTGTCTACAAAGAATTGCAAAGCAGGACACGAATTTCCGGATGGCTAATCCATTAGATAAGCCAACTGCAATTGCCTTGTAAATGCTTGGCTCCTGCGCCGAGTAACGGACAATTGGCAGGTTGTTTGGCGTATCGAGTTCCATGGTCGGTAGGTGCGAAAGGTTATGGCTACTGAGTATTTACCTCGTAAGTTCATTACTCAGGAGAAAATAGAAGAATGTGACGGAGGGTTCCTGCCGATCGGATTTCTATTAATATTTATATACGTAAGTTTGCTTTTATAACGAAATGTTTTCTGTAGATGGAATACATATTGAAATTCATCTAAAGAGTTCCGAAGCCATTCAGGCCTGTTCCGGTTTTCACATATTTCTACGATTTCAAATGAAAACAAAATCGAACGATTTGGTTTTAGCTGTTCTGGTATTCGAACGATTTGCAATTCGAGTGTTTCATTTCCAAATTGTTTCCGTTGACTACACTTTCACCTTAATCAACTGGTGAATCAAAACAATCCAATAAATAATCACTCAAAATAGTTGACAGTAGTTGAATATAGGTGTTTAAAATGTCGTTTCAATTTTTAAGGGCATTTTATTAACATTTTCCCAGCGTTTCATAAACAAGTGAAAACCAGAACAGCTTGAACAAAATATGTGAATTCGATTTGGATGGCACGTGGCAAAATCGAAGCTGTTCATAAAAATTATTAATTTTTTTATTTAAAATATATTTTAAGGGAATGTAAAATTGCAAAAAGTATCTAAAAACACTAAACATTGGTACAAAATTAACTTTAAGCCATTAATTTTACGCCTTTATGTACAAAATCAAATTTACTTTTGAATTCATCGGCTCCAAGCAATGTGAATTCCAATCGAGTAAATCTATCGAATTGTGAAGACCGGAACAGGTAGCCAAATCGAATTCGAGCAAATTTAGTAAAAGTGAAAACCGGAACAGGCCTGATTGACTACTACAATTTCAAAGGATGGTATTCAATGATTTTGATGGCATTAGTAGATTATCGGTAATAACAGCATGCAATTTGTTTGAAATAGGTGAAACTTCGTTTCATTTTTAATTTAGTTACAGATTTCTGAATGTCAGCGTAGGCTGCCCTAGCCGCTGCCATGACTCGCAGTTTTACGAGAGCTGCACTTGAAGCGTATGGTGGACTTAACTAGCCTGTTCCAAGAAAACGCAAAAGAGATATAAGGGGTTAATGCCCCAGTGGTTATTCTAGGATACTCTGCATTGAGATTTACAGAAAGCCTTGTCCCTTTTCAGTTTCTGCTCCAGAAGAATAGAAGAGATTTAATTTAATTCAAAATCAAGAAGAGTTGTCGAAAATGCTTTTGGGCAGTTAAAGGCTCGTTTCCAAAGATATGAAAAAGGATTGGACAACCAATGTGAAAAAGCCCACTAATCCTCATATTCTGTTGCGTTCTGCACAATTTTCTTAATTGTATGTAACAGGCAGAAGGAAGCATCTCCGACCCCAAAAAGTATATATATTCTTGATCAGCATCAACAGCCAAGTCGATATTGCCATGTCCGTCTGTCTGTACACCTAGATCTCGGAGACTAGAAGAGCTAGAGACACCAAATTTTGTAAGTAGACTTGTATGTAGACTTGTATGTAGATCTCCTACAATTTTGAATATATCAAGCTCATATTTTGCAGTGTATGTGCCCAATGTCTGCAATCTCTAAAAGTTTCATAAAGATCGGATAATAAATGGCAAAGTTATAGGAGTTGTAAAAAATGTTGCATACTTATTGGTGCCACATGCTGTGTTTGCTTACATAATGTTGAAATGTTCTTATTAATGTAAATGCTCTGTTAACTAACATAAGGGAAGGCTATACAACATTATTTTCCCTGATTAACGGGTATATCGAAGTCGGGCTGGACCGACTTTAACTTACGATCTCGTTTTTTTTTTTTAATATTTCGTTTTCCCAACTAAAATCTTAGATTTGTCCACATATAATGAATTTTCCCCTTTTTCGAGTTCCTATTACTCCTTTCTTTTCTAATTTTTCAAAACAAACGAGTCGGTCTGCCGACAACCACTGACAGAAACACTTTTGAGCGACACACTACCATTCAAACAAACGCAAAAAACACTTTGAAGGTACAAAGAGTATATTAAGTCCGTATGAGCAACAGATCTCAGAGATCCCGCCCCCCGAAAATTGGAAAAAACATCATCAGGCCTGAACCCGTTTCCGAGTGGAATGAAATAGTAAAACGATCGCAATTCCGAATCGGTTTTATTTTGGTGTTCCCGTTTCCGAGTGAAATAGAAATCGATTGTCTTTTCGAATGAATGTTCGAATCGTTATCGAATTTTAATTCAGCCATAAGGGCTGAACTGCGCATGCGCTGATTCGGAAATGCAATCAGCTCGGTTTCATTTTGATCGTGTTTCTTTTGTCTACATGTAATTTCTGAGGTAGAAACTTAACAAAAATGATTTTAAATCATATTGAAGGCTCGCTTTATCTATATATACTTCAAAATTTCCACAAATTTGACATGGTAAGATAAAAATATTTGCTAAATGCAAAGAATCACCGTTGCCAAGAAAATTGTCATTTACTTTTCATTCCACTGACTTGTAGGCAAAACTTTTGAAACCAAAAACCTTGATCGTTTTCCGTAAACGGGAACAGCTACCAATTCCGATTCCGCATGATCTGATCCAAATCGAAAAGAGGAACAGGCCTGCATATCTCCCACAGTTTTAAGACTAGAGGGTTAGTTCCATCTGGACATATATAGAAATCAGGATTATTTATCTGCCAAAGGAGTGGTAAAGATCGGATGAACGATAGTCGAGTTATAATGAATACAATCAATTATGGGCAGCACCGGTCGCAACGGTGATGGGCAGCACTTCACAGGTACAGAGTATGTTATAGTCGGGCTTGACCGACTTTCTTTCTTGTTTTGTTACTCAAAGTGCTTTGTTGGAACTTAAGCTATGCTACCTGTGCTTTCCATTATTTCTCCGCCAAATTTGACCGACTTAACGTTGCCTAAGATGCGGTGTAGGTTGTTCAATGTTTCTCTGTTGTTTGTGCTAACATTCACTTTGACTAAAATCAAAACAGGTCGTTAAACCCATATTCAGATACAATAACGGAATTGGCTTGTTGTGATGTTTGTTATAAAACCTTAACGGTTCCTTATTAAACAAACAATAAAAATACCTTAGTATTTATACAAAAGAAAAGCAAACCCCTTTAAATAAATGCACACAAGAAAATCGTGGCACACTTCAAGCACACTCTGAGACGAATTTCTCAGTAATTAAAATAGTGGCCACAAACAACATAGATACATTGAACAACCTTCAATGCCAATGCATATACCTTCAGATACCCTATAGAGCGGAGCTTAAAGCTAGTTGAAAGTTCGTGCAATTTGTGCAGTTGGAATTCTCAACTCGTTATTTGCCGACTGGGTAATATATATTAGGATAATTAGGAACATTCACTTTGACTAAAATCAAAACAGGTCGTTAAGCCCATATTCAGAAAAGAATGCAGATTAACGACAGGTATATTATGAGATCGGCGGGCAATTGCAGAAGCCTTACAGAATTACATGTTTGTGGCAAGTCAACCTTAAAGGGTATATGGATCCAACATAGCTAAGGATCAATTCAGTCTATCAGTGATTTCTCTTGTCCAAACGATTCAAATTTCCAAATATAATTGGCTAGAGGAAAGCGATTCACGTCTTTAAACTTGTCAGAGAACTGAACCAAACCGAACCGTTTTTCTTTGTGGTTTTCAGTTCAGCATTTCTGAAAGAAAGCCGGTACGGTTTGCGGTTTGGTTCACCAGCCGAAATAAGCGGTTTGGTTTAGTTCAGAGCCGGTTTGAATCCCTGTCTTTTTAAGCTGAAATAATGCTTTACCCAAGTAAAGCACCAGCAGCATAGTTCAACAAAAAATTCTGAACGAAAACAATTTGCTCTTTTCAGCTTGTTTGAGCTGAAGACGGGCGTGTGTTTTTATTTTTAAGTCCCACTAACTAAATTGAGCCTACTTTCTTGCCACTTTTAACACTTTACTTCCTATTACCTTTGTCGCCTGGCCTGGGCTTATTGACAATCCCACATCACCTGAGTATTGTGAAATCCTCATTCTCCTACACTTTCTCACGATCCCATGCCGACACACTTCAGACGCTTTACACGTGCTCCAATGCCATTCAAGTGGCAGCAACGGGCTCCTTGGCATAATCGCTCAACAACGACAGGAGCCGGAATAGCAGCAAAAGCGTCAAGAGCGAGAGAAAGAGAGAGAGAGACAGAGCGAGAAGAAGGGAGAGCTAAGACATTTTATCTGCCTTTTGCTGTGGCGGCGCGTTCCGTTGCGGATGCGGAAGCTTGTTGATGCTTTTACCATTTGTTAAGTGCTGCTTGTTGCTCCAGCTGTCGATGCGGAGGTCAACCAGTATGCGCGCTGCCAGGTGAGATGCGGCAGCCAGTTGTTGCTATTGGTTATGTAGCACTAAGACATGCAGAGACGACGAGGGCATACATCACAGGCTCAGGCTCAGACCAAGAGTTTAAGCTTGATTTTTTGTTTTCTCTTTTTTACTATGGGATTTTCCACCTTACTACGTGCTGTGCAGTTTGCTTTTAGTTGCCGCACACGATAACGCTAAGTAACTGTTGTTTATAGAGAGAGAAACTCATAAAAAAGAAGAAAAAAATTGGCCAAAATACAAAGCTCATGTCTGCGCAACGTTTCAGTCAAAAGTTGCACAAGTTTGAGTCGAAAAATGCCAGAAAGTGTGTGAAAAAATAAACAAATGTTGGCATAGCTCTTTAAAGGGGTGGGGGGTAGTAATACTCTAGGTTTGTGGAAGTTGAATGATTGGTCCAGTCATAAGGCAAAACTGTAACAAACTCTTGACTTGGTTGAAAACTGTGAGTCCACCAGGAATGCGAAGTATCGATTAGAACTCAGGATCAAACCGTAACAGATAAGTTGAATTATTAGAACATAACTAATTTTTACCAGAACCGTAACAGAAATATGATTTTCTTTGATTCCTAGTTTCAAATCAGATCACCCTCTTGCTAAGCTTACAAGTCAGAACAACCAGAATATCAATCAATTAAATTATACTTGGGGTTACAAAAAAATTAGTTGGTCCAAGAATTGAATACTCTAAGTACTCTTTTCAAGTACGATTTTCAGTTCAGAAATACATGATTTTAGGCCGTAGTGGCAAGTTATGAGGTCATACACTTAAATTGCGGCTATAAATGTTTATCGATATTTATTGTCCCGCTGCCCAGTGCCCTAGATGTCTAATTATGGTCTGAACATTATTATTTGGAACGCCAATGGTCTCATTGGCAAGGTCCTGGAATTAGAGCAGTTCATCCAGGACAACAACATATATATTCTTTTGCTCTCTGAGACACATTTTAACAGCCGCTCAAACTTTCGTTTTTATGGCTTTGAGGTCTTATGTGCTAACCACCCAGATGACCGCCTTCGTGGAGGCGCTGCCATTGTTATTGGGTACTCGCTTAATTTTCATATGGCTACTAACGTGATTGAGCCGCATCTACAAGCAGTAGCCATATCACTGGCCACATATATTGGTAATGTCACTCTTGCTGCTGTCTACTGCCCGCCTGGCAATCAACACTGCTGGACTTCTGGTGAATATACCCGTTTGTTTGGCACTTTGGGCAGTTGCTGTATGGCTGGTGGTGATTGGAATGCCCATCAGCCATTCTGGGGCTGCAGGAGATCCTGTTCCAGTGGTAACGCGTTAATGACGCGCGTTTTTGGATCTGGACTTCAGATTCTGGCAACAACTTTCCTGGAAATTCCTGGAAATGCGCATACTTATCCTCTGATCACATCGATTTACTAGTGTTTTTTTGTGTAGCTGCCTTCACGGTGGCTAGCAAGCCCAGGCTTCTACCAAGAGGCTCAGATATAAGACGATTTAGGACAAGGTTGACATCGTTAGTTGCTGATGACGTTCACTATTGTATTGACTCCCTGATCGATTGATTCTAAGAGGCTTCGACGGCAGATCTGCTGCTGGCCCTATTGTTAGGCCTTCAGGACCCCATCCTCCGGTCCAGTTCAAAGCCTGAGTATTTGGTGAGAGACGCAAGCGCTCATCGCGGCGCATCTGAGGCACGACACCTCTGCTGTGTTTTTTTTTGTGGAGAAGCTTAGCATCATTGGTCCAGACCAAAACCATGGCTTTGCATTATGGAAATGTACACGAAACCTAAAACGACAGTCTCTCCGAAGAACCCCCTCCGTTGCAACGACGGCACTTGTGTTCATTCTGATGACGCTGTTGCGGATGCTTTTGCTTGTGATCTGGAGAATAGATTCACGCCCTTTGATTTTGCTACCAGCCACGAAGAGCAGATCACCATATCGCGATTTGGTCTCTCATTTGGTCTACCATGTACTATCCGTCCGATTAATGAGGAAGAGATCAAAGAACTGATAAAAGCGATTAGAGCTTTGCAAAGCCTCTGGATTGGATGGTAGGTAGTCAAATCACTCCCCAAATGAGGCTGTTTAACGCTGTTTTGGAAGTTGGCCATTTTCCAAGCCCTTGGAAACGTGCCTTAGTGGTCATGGCACCGAAAAAGGACAAGGACCCACATAATGTGGACTCTTATCGCCCTATTAGCCTACCTGCCTACCTTCTCTAAGACTTTTGAGCGACTTCTTCTAGCAAAGCTTTTGACTATTCACTCTTTTGAGTCTGCTCTTCCAGATTACCAGTTTGGACAAGGAGATACATAATGTGGACTCTTATCACCCTTTAGCTTCCTGCCTATCTTCTCTAAGATTTTTGAGCGAGTTCTTCTAGCAAGGTTTTTGACTACTGACTCTTTTGAGTCTGCGCCAGTTTGGATTTCAGTTTATCACCAGTTTGGATTTCGCAGCCGTCACAGTGCAGTAGAACAGGTTCACAGAGAAGCTAATCATATTTTCGATGCTCTTTGGGAGAAAAAATACTATTCGGCAGTAATCTAGATGTTCGCCAAGCCCTCGATAGAGTCTGGCATGAGGGTGTGATGTGTAAATTGAAGCCGATACTCCCGGAGTGTTTGTGGAGACTTATTGATTCTTTTTTGACGGGCAGAGCTTTCTCTGTTAGTGCGTTCCCGCGAAAACGTGCTCTTGACCCGTTTTGTCTATACCGCTTCTTCCATAAACTAATATCCAAGGTTCACTTTCTGCCCCTCCCCTCCTGTCTTTTGGCTTCACAACGTCAGTCTGCCTTGTAAAAGCACATATTTTTTCTGCTTAAATGCTGGGCCTCACGCTGAATTGGTGTTACTGTGGAAGCGCTGCTTGCTACTTTTACACTTCTGGGGCAAACTGAACCGGTTGGCGATTCCGTCAACATTACTTGGGGTGCACTCCACGCGGTGTCGAGTCTGTTGCTATCTTCCTAATAAATCCCTCCCTGAAGGCTACTCCCCTCATTGGCCAAACTTATCAACCCGGAGGACTCCCTACTAGACTCAACCCTGCTGCTGAGGAGCTGCCTCATTTTAAAAAGCGGCTACGTAGGGAGTTTATCCGCACAACCCCCCCGCTTAACAATATACCCAATTCCAACAGAGGCGAAGGTCCTTCCACACCAGCGTCGCACCATGTTGTAAGTTCCCCCCCCCCGGACCCTTCCGATGCCCTCATAGCGCCCTCCCCTTTCCGCCCTCACCTTCTCCTAACAAACCCCAGCTTTATATACTCCCTGCCAGACAAAACCATATTGCTCTGGCTCATCTTGACTTCGAGACTACACTTTTCATCACCCTGGAAGAAAGCCAGAATTGTTCTCTTTCACAAGAATGGAAAACCACCCTCCTGCCTTGATTCCTACCGGCCGATTAGCCTACTATCCACCCTCAAAAAGATCTTCGAGCGCTGTATTCTTCGAAGAAAGCTTGATATTCTATCCTGGAAAAGCCATACCCGATTTCCAATTTGGGTCCCCAACTGAGCCATGGAACTCCCGAACATTATGTTCCCCGGGGTGCGGCTTACCTTGACATCAGCAGGCCTTCGAAAGAGGTGGCCGAAGGTCTGCTCCAAATCAAAAACTTCTCCGCCCTAACTGAACCTGCTACTCAAGAGCTTCCTGACGGACAGCTTTTGAGGTTGCACAGGACGAGCGACATCCCAAACAAAACCATTCGGGCTGGTGTACGCATTGGGTCCTACCTGTGCTCCTATCACGTATGCCCAGACCCTTTCATTTGCGGACGATACATCCATACTTGCCGCAACCATTGTCCTCAGCCACAGATGCCCTTCAAGAGTATGAATAGGTTTAGCAACTGGGCCGCTAGATGAACAGTTGCCTACTTACGGACATAGGTAACTTTTTTCCCCCTCTCTCCTCCCGTATTCTGGCACTCAGTTATGGAGCAGACACAGCTACAAATTGTGACTGACAGAATCGTGACCGAAGACTCACCTGAGAAAGATTAGAGTTGGTCCAGGGAAAATTTAGACGCCTTACGGAGCTAAATGGTACCTGAGAACCAGGGATACTGAAAAGGACCTTGGAGTTCCCAAGGTTTGGAGATGTTATCAACAAGCAGGCTGCCATGTACCTTTCAAGCAACTCACACCCCAAATAACTGGCTAAAAACTTGTTAAGAAGACGGAGAATCCAAGGTGTACGTCAAAGGAGAAGGTTAAAGAGAGTCTTACCCAACTAACCTGAAGTCACGGCGACTCTAGGAGGTCACTATTTACACCAAATCCTTACACTTTCTCACTAAATACCTTCATTTAAACACTTATACATTATCGGTAAGCCCAAATGGACACTGCCAAGTACTGCTAAAACCCAATATCACACCAGTATAAGCGGCAAAAAAGGGTAGCAGAAGGCTAGTTATTGAAGGATATTTTTTCAATAAAAGTTTTTGAAATAAGAAAAAGCTTTGGACGGAGCTCGAATTGCCCATAAGGACATCATAGGATGGACTGTTTATTCCGCTAGAGAATGGCCTTTCCCTTAAGGCTAAGGTCAGGCTTTTTAAGACCATTCTCCTCCCTACGCTTAACTGGGGTATAACATGTTGGGGGAACTGCCTGCAACACTACCATTAAGAGAGTAGAAACATGTATAAGTAAGGCCCTTCGACGAATTTTAAATGTTCACCGATATGTCTGTAATAGCACTATATTCCGGGACTTATGCACTCCCACCATTTGCGAAACTATAGAGACATTTTTAAATCGTTACAGAGATTAGTTTGCTATACAAATAGACTGGCCACTATTCTACAGCTGACTTATGGATATTTGGCCGTGCACCACACGGTCGCCTAATTTAATATGTATATAAAAATCTCCAACAGCACGAAAAGCATTTAAAATAAATGCAAAACATTGCTAAAAAACTCAAAAAAAAACAAAAAAATTAAAATATTTATCGATCACCACTGTAGAAGCTAGAGATGAGCTGCCGTTCTGAAAGGAAATTCTTCTGTAGTTACAAGGTCTTGCGTATATTGTGGCTTTGTGGCTTTCAGTTTAGAGCTTTGGCCCTTGAAGCTGATTCATGCATCAATTTTTTATATATGATTATAGATTTAGTAATAACCCTTTTTGCTTAAAGCAGTGATAATTTTTCATATGTTCTTTCTCGACTTGTTAAAAATTTAAGGCTGTATAATTCTGAATTGTTCTAAATCTTTCGAGGATTCAGAGATTTTTGTATTCCCCAAAGTGTATGCCATCTTCTGCTTTTCTGCAATCCTTTTCTGTAACCTGTTTTTCTCTCGCCTCACCAAATTGATTCACATACACGAAAAATATCCTGACAGATGGCAGGCACCAAGGACAGACCGGCAGAGCTTAAAAGTGCATTTCTCAGTAACGGCAAATGGCAATTTGTGTACGCTGCTTTCAAATTACAAGTTTATATCCCTAGAATCTCTATCTCTATATTAATGCCAGAAGCTGCTTGGTTGCCAGTCGTGTGACTATTTGAAAAATGTGCATTGCATGTTAGCGACTTTACCCCCTCCCCCAAGCCCCACCCACACCACACGCGTTTTTTAGTGTTCGGTGTTGTTTACAAGTTGAGCTTGAGTTGAGGATACAAATTGTCAAGGTGCCAAGCGCCAAATGCTGTGCGGATTGTTTTACCCAGCAAGGTGATGTGTTAAGGGCGTGGCACCAATATCAATATCTATTTGCTTTGAGTGCATTCTCCATTTGATAAATGTGAAGTGACGGTTGGTTTTCTTGTGGTTTTGGTTGGGGGAGTGCAAAGAGAGCAGCTTAAGTGGCAAAATAAATCGCCAAGCTAAAGTCGAGTGTTTATTTTAGTTACAGAAATCCCGAGAGATGAATGGAATCGTGAAATGGAATGTAAAATATATTGAATAAAGGTATTATTATTTGATATTATGTTATTCACTAATATACACTAAGAAAGAAGCAGACCGAACAATTTGAGTACAATTGCCCGTGAAAAAATCCCTTTTCGTTCTTGAATTTTCAAGAAGTTCTCTCTCGAAATCGAGCTAAATTCGTTCTCAGTTAAATGTTTTTAGGCGAGGGGAGTGAGTTTAAGAAAAATTTGAGAGAAGAGCAAGCACACTTAAGAAAATAACGTTAAGTCCGCTTGAACCAGCTCTCGTTTTAATGAGAGATGGGTGGGAGCACTACCAAAGGGAGAGCCATGATTTTTGTAGCTCATGTTGCTTTGGAATTCCCAATCTGTTATGGCATTGCTGTCATTAAGAGGCGGCAGTTGGACTAGCAGTTGACGGGCAGAGACTGCTGCTAGCTTTGTGATGTTGTGTGCTATTTGCTACATAGTTTGAAAATTAAAAACAAGGAAGAAACAACTGACTTTAAATTGTTGATTGATTGTAAAATGAGCCCTTACTTTTGAATCTGAGGAGCATTTGATTCAAGAGTAAGCGATCTTACTCTTGAACCTGAAGAGCTCCTGAAAAAGATCGAACATTGGATGAGCATTCTTGGATTTGATTACGTTTAGCAGTCGGTTCAAGAGCTTTTCTACTTGATATGAGAATGTTTCGAACTTGGTTCAAGTACTGAAGCTCTTGATCAAAGGAAATGGGTTCAAAATTCAAATGGGATTGACAGTTCTTTATTTTTATCGGACTTGTGACATTAAACATTCTTGATTCAAGTATGAAATTCATTATTTTTTTCGAGTGTCGAGGCTAGAAAAATATGTGGATACTCCTAACACTATTCAAGATGTATCATAAATACGTAATTCTGGTCTTGATCCCGACTTAAGTTCGGGGGAGTTTGATTTTATCCGTCGCATCGAATCAAGAAGGCACGATATTGATTTAGGCTCGACATCTAAGTTTCATATGTTTTTGAAATCGGCTTGGTGCATGAATGCCCGAGTAAATTGAGCTTAATATTTGAACTTCAAGTAATCCGAAAATGATTGCCTTAAAAGTGACCGAGATTGACTTGAGATCGATACTCCAATTTGAAGTCCACAAGAACACCAACTGAAATTTTGAAAGACCTTTTTGATTTTTAAGATAGCAAGTTCTAGCTGACACGAGCTCATTAGTTGATTGGTTATATCCTTAATAGATTTTGACTCCTAGTCAGCAGGTTCCTCCGGTTGCGGATCCGAACTATTAATTAGCCTTTTCGGATTAATAAACGAATTCCAGGATGGTTTCATGCCTTTGGTAATTGTATACTTGAAATTTCAATCCGAAGGTCCAGATCGAATCAAATTTTCAAATTTGCGAATTTTCTTAATTCTAGGTATTAGACTCTTAGATTATCTTCAAAGAAATTCTGTAGGCATTAATAAATACTCAGATTTTCTCCCCTGCAAGGGGTAATTTTGCCAAAAAAGTTTGCAACGCATAGAAATATTTTTTTCCTTCTTGACTCAGAGCGAAGAACTGAGTCGATTGAGCTTTGTCCGTCCGTATACCAGTTTCTATGCAAATTATTCTCTCAGTCATTGTAAGGGAAATTCGGTCAAGCCCGACTTTAACATACTCTGTACCTGTGAAGTGCTGCCCATCACCGTTCATCAGATCTTTGCCATTTCTCTGCGTCGATAAATAATCCTGATTACTAAATATGTCCAGAAGAATTGAACCTTTATCTATAAAACTGTGCGAGACATGACGTTTTTTCCAATTTGCTGAGGCGGGAGGGGGCGCGGCAAAAATTGAAAATAAACTTGATCTGCCAGCAAAAGGGTGATTTTTTAGCTATTATCTTTTTGGCACCACAGCTCACGCACGTTTCGTGTTTTGTTTCACTGTCAAACATCTTCAGTTTAGTCTATAATTTGGAACAACGCTTGCAAATTATTCAATTTTATTATCAAAATGCGTGCTCTGTTAAGAAAGTTCATCGCGCGATTCTTCCATTTTATGGTCAGTTTACGCTTACGTAAAGTGCGAACGGAACAAAATATCGCAGCTGTATCGGTCAGTGTTAATGATGACCATCAATTATCGATTCGTCGCCATTCGCAGCAATTGGGCCTCTGTTACTCAATAACGTGGAAAATTTTGCGGAAGGATTTAGGTTTGAAGCCTTTCAAAATACAGCTGGTGCAAGAATTGAAGCCGAACAACCTACCGCAACGTAGAATATTTGGTGGCCGAAGATCCACTTTTTTACCGAAAAATTGTGTTCACTTTTGGCTCAATGGGTACGTAAATAATCAGAATTGTCGATTTTGGAGTGCATATCAGCCAGAAGCATTGCAAGTGCTACCAATGCATCCAGAAAGAGTCACAGTTTGGTGCGGTTTATGGGGCTGGTGGCATCATTGGCTTCTCCGGAAGACAGGAACTCTCCTGTGGTTAAGGGGGCGTATGTAGTGAGGTAAAGTTGCTGATCGGTTTAACATGGAAAGCCCAGCGCGATCCTGGCTTACTGCGTCCCAAGTCGACTCACACCTCCCCGTGGTAACCCCTGGTAACAGAGCAATGCATCCGCAAAGCTGCTGGCTAACGTGAGCGGCGCCCTCTCCCTGGGGTCAAACAGGGGGCGTCGCATCGGGCTTGGCACCCGATAGGCGTATCCCCACCCGCCAATGAAAACTAACACAATGCCTCGGATACGGACCCCCCCGACGACGACCCACGCAAACGTTTTAAGGACCACGATTTGAGGATATGCACCTGGAATGTACGCACCCTCAATAGAGAGCGCGCGGATTCCAAGCTGGTGGATGTCCTCGAGGAACATTCGGCGGACATTACCGCACTTCAGGAAATAAGATGGACTGGACAGGGGTGTAGGAGGATAACATCCGAAACCAACGCCCCATGGGAGATCTACTACAGTGGACATGATTCGAAGCACGAGTTTGGTTGCGGCTTTGCAGTCAACAAAAGACTGTGCCGCTCTGTCATCAGCTTTACACCAGTTGACAAGCGACTTGCCGCACTCAGACTTAAGGCAAAGTATTTTAATATTAGTCTTATCTGTGCGCACGCCCCGACAGAAGAAAAGAACGATACGGAAAAAGACGAATTCTATGAGCGCCTAGAAGACCTATATGAGCGCTGCCCCGATCACGACATCAAGATCGTGCTAGGCGATTTTAACGCACAAATCGGGAGAGAAGAAGTTTATCGCCCGACTATCGGCCGATTTAGCCTACACGATGATTCCAACGGAAATGGTAAGAGGCTAATAGACTTCGCTTCGGGCCGGAACATGGTCATTAGTAGCACCAGATTTGAACACCGCAACGACCACAAGGCGACCTGGACGTCCCCTGGTCAATCAATACGAAACCAGATTGATCACTTTGCGATAGACGGACGGCACTCTTCGAGTGTTCTAGACGTACGTGTGCGCCGAGGAGCCAATATTGACTCGGATCACTACCTTGTTGCAGCCAAAGTACGCACACGGCTCAGTGTGGCTCATGCCGCACAGTCTAATACACGCCGAAAGCTGAACGTTGAGAAGCTGCAATCGCAACGGACATCCCAAGCCTACTCAGCAAAACTCACCCAGCTGCTCAGGGAAACCCCACCTGGCCCTCCTGGTGTTGACGAACAGTGGAAGCATATTTCACACTCTATGAGTACAGCTGCCAAGGAGATTCTCGGATTCGCCGAAAACTCCCGAAAACAGTCATGGTACGATGATGAGTGCCGCCGCGCTACTGCAGAGAAAGACGCTGCCTACAGGAGAACTCTGCAGTCGGGAGCAACGCGGGCTGTTAATGAGAGATACCGGGAGAAAAGGAGAGAGGAGAAGCGCCTTTTCAGAAGGAAGAAAAATGAGCAGGAAAAGCGCATGAGGGAGGAAGTCGAAGTGCTGTTCGGAAGGAGTGAGACTCGAAAATTCTACCAAAAGATTAGGCAACTAACCGAAGGTTTTAAGCCCAGAGTCACACTTTTGAAGGACGAGCACGGAAATCTGGTCAGAAATCCGGAAGTGGCACTAGACAAATGGAGAAGCTATTTCTCTAACCTGCTGGGAGGTGATGACGAACACAATGCCGCCTCTGGGGAAGTAGCGACACCACCAATCGATAACATAGAGATAGATCCGCCGGACCATAATGAAGTCTTGTTAGCCATAAAAAGGCTAAAAAATAACAAATCTGCTGGCGCTGATGAGCTGCCTGCTGAATTGTTCAAGGCTGGCGGTGAGGAGCTGGTAAGGTGCATGCACCAACTCCTATGCAGAGTATGGTCCGAAGAAAGCATGCCCGAAGATTGGAACCTAAGTGTACTCTGTCCAATATTTAAAAAAGGAGACCCTGCGGTTTGCGCCAATTACCGCGGGATCAGTCTCCTTCCCATCGCATATAAGGTTCTATCATGCATCCTATGTGAACGTTTAAAGCCGAGAATAAGTGAACTGATTGAACCTTATCAGTGTGGCTTTAGACCTGGCAAATCCACCACGGACCAGATATTCACATTGCGACAAATCCTGGAGAAGACCCAAGAGAGATGTATCGACACCCACCACCTTTTTGTTGACTACAAAGCCGCCTTTGACACGCCGATAAGGTCAAAGTTCTTTGAAGCCCTGTCTACCTTTGGTATTCCAGCAAAGTACGTTCGACTTTGCATGATGACGTTGAGAAGCACACAAAGCTCCGTCAAAATAGGTAAAGACCGCTCCGAGCCTTTCGATACCAAAAGAGGTTTTAGGCAGGGTGATACCTTATCGTGCGACTTCTTTAATCTACTGATGGAGTACATACTGCGCCAGTGCCCAAATGCTAACAGAACGGGCACCATCTTTACCAGAGATAACATGCTACTTGCATATGCCGATGATATTGACATCATCGGCAAAAGCGAATCTGTGGTAAAAGAGGCGTTCTCAGAGATAGAGAAGCAGTCAAAACTTATGGGCTTAGCGGTAAATGAGGATAAGACGAAGTACCTACAATCAACGCGCAGTGAGTCTACGCTTGGACAATCTGTTGCAATGGGAGACTACAGTTTCCAGGTTGTTAAGGAATTTGTCTACCTCGGGACGACGATTACCAGCGACAACAACACCAGTCTGGAAATCCGAAGAAGAACTACGCTTGCAAACCGATGTTATTACGGGCTCAATAAGGAGTTCAAGAGCAGAGACCTCTCTCGGAAAACGAAAATTGCGCTATACAAGTCGCTTATCATCCCAGTCCTGCTATACGGCGCAGAAGCATGGACAATGACAAAAGAGGATGAGGCGGCAATTGGCGTGTTCGAGAGAAAAGTTCTTCGGAGGATTTATGGACCTCTAAACGTTGGCGGCGAATTTCGCATCCGAATGAATCGCGAACTGTATGAGCTCTATGGGGACACTGACCTAGTCAAGCGCATAAAACAACAGCGTTTGCGCTGGATAGGACATGTTACCCGTATGGATGATAACGCTCCAGCAAAGCGTGTGTACAATCGGCATGCGATAGAGTTGGGAGGCACTCCTCCGCCTGGTCGACCAAAGAGGAGATGGCGTGACCAGGTGCAGGGAGACATTGCGAAACTGGGAGTGTCCTTCTGGTGGAATGTCGCTCGGGACAGAGGCGAGTGGCGGGCATTAGTGGCAGCGGCCGAGACCGTAAAACGGTTGTGATGGCCAAAGAAGAAGAAGAAGAAGATAGACACATCGTGCTAAAATTA